>JARQOD010008094.1:0-36875 GCA_033576555.1 Oophaga sylvatica
CTGTGGAGCCAGGGTCAAGGAGGGTGTAGGCATAAAATATTGAGTTATTGCCTTGTTACGTGGCCATTGCAAATGTATGTACTTCAAACAAGAATAAATGAAGTTTTACTACAACAATAAATGATAAATTTCAATTACAAGAATAGAAAAATATTTATACTTGACAGTCCTCTGTGGTTGATAACGTTTAATGGCTAACTGAAAATATGGTAACAAATTCAAAGCTTTCGAGACTACTCAGGTGTCTTCATCAGGCTAAGAGTAAAGCCAAAAATGAAGAATCACATATTTCTACACACAACAGGACACAGGAATAGCTAAGACAAGTGAGGGAGGGACAAGTGAGGGGAGACCGGCAACAAAAAGGAGAACAAGGATGAATTATCAGCGCCACACAATCACAGATAAATTAATGAATTTAGCTGTGGCAAAAGACTTTTGTATGCCCGCCCGGTCATAGCATCATGGATATGGAATTACTGTTATTAAAATATAACTTCAAATATGAGAAACGTACAAAGGTTTCAGAATATAAGCTCATCATGACCTTTGACACTGTTAGTGATGAAATGAATAGATCACATGGATTTATGTCATTCTATATCAATTAAGGAATCTGCGTCTATGCCCTTCCAGGGTCATGAAAACCCCAAAAAATACGCCAATGAGAGGGCAATCAAACTTCTATCCTTATCTAGGAACTGTTTGAATATTTATGTTCATCCCTGTGACATAATTACAGTTCTGATACACGTCACTTACTTGTCTTACCTATTGCAATATTCCTGTGTCCTGTTGTGTATAGAAATATGTGATGCTTAACTTTTTTAGTTAGTCTTTCCCTGATGAAGAGACGTGAGTAGCCTTGAAAGCTTGCAATTTGTTTCCATCTTTTCAGTTATCCATAAAAAGGTATGAACCACTGCTGACTCTGAAGTCTAAATATTTTTCTATCTACTGGCTAACACGGTACAAAGATACACATGTTTTCTAATTTCAAGAAGGAAAAATAAAGAAAATAAAAATAAACGCATATATGCACATGCCAAAAATAAATGGAACAACACAACACCCAAAAATTGGTAACAAAATATAGTGTTGTACATTTAAGAATAAAAGTACATTTTTTTTTTATGAATAATGCTTAAGAACGCAATGTTAAACTATAACATAGTGAAGACAATGGATTTTGTAATAGTCACTCATCATCATCATCGCAAATTTTATGTGACAGTCACAGACAATTTAATTATTTAAGTTCATAAAATCGTAACTTTCTATAGCATGTATGACATGTCCAGCATGGACTCATCAATGTGATTGATGACACAATAATGTACAATAAAAAATAACCATTTAAAAAAACATTAGGCATTGTTTGTCACAATTTAAGTGTGTGCCTGCAAGTGTAGGTGAAACAAAGGCTACGGATAGCAAAGGTATATTCTATGTCTGTATCACACAGTGGACAGCCTCTGATGGTAATGCCGATGTTATACTGTACGTCAATAAAGTCTGCGGCTGAAATCATGCATTTTTTGCTTGTAGAGTGTTGAAGAGGGTAAAGAATGTCTGTTTGCGCAAAGCTTTATCCGTCAACACTACCTTCCTACTGTCACGCGTAGGGTAGGGTAGCGTGTGGCAATTAGCTGACTATCAAATGTGAGGTTAGGCTGCGTTATTGCGCACTAGGACGCCAAAAAAAATACAGCAGTAAGAATTTAATGTGTAATAGTACACCTATGACAAACCAAAAAATTACGTTCCCTCTTTAACAATGTACAAGACTAACAAGCCTAATGGTTGACGCTGACTTAATTGAGATACAGTATTACATCAACATTGTCCATGAGTAACTATGCACTGTGATACCTATATACCAGTATTAATTTATATCTCTTGTGGTTGTTTCAACAGCACTTGCAGGTATAAGTACCTATTGTCAGTATGCATGATGCACTTTCTAGATGTAATAATTTATTATTGGACATTATTACCATGTTTACATGCTGGCCATTTCATATATGGTGTTTGAAGTTCCAGTTGGCATCAGTATGTGTATTTTATAATGTCTGTCATAAATAAAACTCGTCATGATGATGATGAGGATGTAATGATTCGTACATCCATTGAGTGCATTATCTTACAGGTACAGATAAAGTTCCTTTAAAAGCATTAATTCATAAGTCTGAAATTTACTTTTATGCATTAATTTAAAAATGTGAAGAGTAGACTATGTTTTATTTTTTGTTACCATTTCTAATAGACATGTGCAGATATGCGCTGTGATGACAAATTATTATTTGTCCATATTTTTCTTAAAAATTTATCATTCTAGGCCTGCAAAACTTCACAATTTCATGTTTTCAGCATAACAAGCAGGGTGACGGCTCTTCCCTATTTGGAGCATGTTGGTCATGTGTTTTTCTGTCCATGTGTCGGGAACAGGACACTTCTTGCCGTTGACACAGCAGGGGAACAGCTGGCGTTACTGAACCCCACTAACAGTAGAGCTTGTGTTTTGTTCTGTGGACACGACACTTCTGAGCAGCAACTGGCAGTGTTGGAGCCCAGGGAGTAGCGTTCAGGTGGTAGAAAGATGAACATAACAGGAGACATGGATAACGTTGCGAACCAGTTATTTAATCTGAAAACGGACAGAGAAATTCTGGCGAGATCCATGCCTTGTTCATTTTCAGAAAAGTAAGCCGGTCTACATTATCGGAGGATAGTCGCATGCGACGGTCTGTTAGTACACCACCTGCAGCACTAAAGACGCGCTCCGATAATACACTGGCAGCAGGGCAAGCCAGCACCTCCAATGCATACTGGCTAAGCTCTGGCCATGTATCCAGCTTAGAGACCCAAAACTTGAATGGGGAAGAGCCATCTGGGAGTACACTGAGAGGCAAAGCCAAGTAGTCTGTCACCATCTGACGGATACGTTGCCTCCCGCTGACTGGAGCCCTCTCGGATGGTGTAGACATTTGTGGCGCTGCCACAAAACTTTGCCACATTTTGAACATACTGGTCTTTCCCTGTGCAGAGGCACTGCGTGTGCTCCCTCTTGTTGCAGAGCTCTCTACACTGCCTCGACGCACAGAGCTGCTTTGTAAAGCAGTAGCAGCAGCAGTGCTCTCGGCAGTAAGGTAGAACATTAGGGATTGCACCAGTGTGTCTTGGTACTCCCGCATTTTACGCTCCCGGTTCAACGGTGTGATGAGGCTTTTGACGTTGTCCCGGTAGCGAGGGTCTAGGAGGGTGTACACCCAATAATCAGACGTCGTGAGAATGTGGGCGATGCGGCGGTCGTTTCTTAGGCACTGCAGCATGAAATCAACCATGTGCTGCAGACTCCCAACTGGCAAAGAAACGCTGTCCTCTGCAAGAGGCGTTATCTCTGCCTGCTCTGCATCACCCCACCCTCGCTCTACATACTGACTAGAGCGTTGTGTACCTCCCTCTGGAGCGATGTCTTCCTCCTCCATTGACTCCTCCTCCTCATCCTCCTCACAAAGTGAGCCCTGCCCAGCCCTTTGTGAGGAACCACGTTGCGCTGACTTTCCAGAAGGTGATGGAATTTGTGACTCCTCATCCTCCACCTCTTCCAAAACCTCATCCCTTATTGCTTGCAGTGTTTTTTGAAGCAGGCAGATAAGGGGGACAGTCAGGCTGACTAGTGCATCATCTGCACTCGCCATCCGCGTTGACTCATCAAACGCACGCAAAACGTGGCACATGTCCTTCATAGTGGCCCACTCATTAATGGTGAAGTGTGGACGGCGCAAATTGCGTGTTGATTGCGCCTGATGCAGCTGATACTCCATAACTGCTGGCTGCTGCTCACACAACCGCTCCAACATATGTAACGTTGAATTCCACCTGGTGGATACGTCACATATGATGCGATGTTCAGGAAGGCGCAATCTGCGTTGCAGAGCTGCAATGCGCGATCTGGCCATGCTGGAACGTCGCAAGTGAGCGCACTCTAGGCGGACCTTGTGCAGCAGTGCATCAAGATCCGGATAGTCCCTCAAAAAACTCTGCACGACCAAGTTGAGCACATGTGCCAGACATGGTATGTGAGTGAGGTTGCCAAGGCCCAGAGCTGCCACCAGATTTCGGCCATTGTCACACACTACCAAACCTGGCTGGAGATTCGCTGGCAAAAACCACACGTCGCTCTCCTGCTTGATGGCATTCCAGACCTCCTGCGCTGTGTGGCTTCGATTCCCCATGGGAATTAAT
Source organism: Oophaga sylvatica (assembly GCA_033576555.1). Taxonomy (NCBI): domain Eukaryota; kingdom Metazoa; phylum Chordata; class Amphibia; order Anura; family Dendrobatidae; genus Oophaga; species Oophaga sylvatica. The sequence goes on from JARQOD010008094.1 coordinate 4,249, forward strand.
TTCAGAACGGCCTGTTGCCGTTTGGCCACGGCTGTGCTCATATCGGTCGCATCAGGTAAGCGTCCACGGGTCCATGTGGAGGTAGACCGTGACGGCTCCTGCAGCGATGATTCTGAGGAACTGGAGTAGGAGGAGGAGTCAATGTGGACAGACTTGATTCCGGCAATCCTTGGAGTTGGCAGAACACGTACAGCGCCACTCGCAAGATCTGTACCCGGCTCCACAACATTCACCCAATGGGCAGTGAGTGAAAGGTATCGTCCCTGGCCATGGGTACTGGTCCACGCATCGGTGGTCAGGTGGACCTTGCTACTGACGGCGTTTAGTAGCGCATGTTTAATTTTTGCCTCAACATGCTTTTGCAGACCAGGGACGGCTTGCCTGCTGAAATAAAATCGGCTGGGCACATTGTATTGTGGGACTGCCAATGCCATTAATTCACGGAAACTGTCAGTCTCCACCAGCCTGAATGACAGCATTTCAAGGGACAGGAGTTTTGCAATGACAGCATTCAGAGCCTGTGCTCGTGGATGGTTTGCCGAGTATGGCCGTCTTTTATCCCATGCCTGTGCTACCGATGGCTGTTTTGTGGCCTGGGTGTGTGAGGATGACAGGGAACTTGCACCTGTGGGTGGAATAACACTGTGTCTCTGGACAACAGTGACAGAGGTTCTTCCATGGCGATCCTTTGAGGAAGCCTTACCAGCTGTGTGTGAACTGGAGGAAGAGGCTCCAACAGGAGCTGAAGATGTAGGTGCTGCTGTAGGTTGGCCTACATCTCCAGTGTGTCTTTGTAACTCAACAAAGTGCTTTGACCGCACATGTTTCCACATATTTGTTGTATTAAGGTTACTGACACTTTTACCTCTTTTAATTTTTTGATTACACAGCTTGCATTTGACATAGCAAATATCATCTGCAACTGTATCAAAAAAGGACCACGCAGAGCAAGTCCTGGGAGCGCCCGGTTTGGCTGTTGGAAGAGAACTGCTCCGAACGGGTGCCAAACTGGAGGCTACAGGCAAGCGAGTCTGCAGCCTACCTCTCCCTACTGTTTGGACCGTTGGGGCAATCTCTTCCTCAGAGCTGCTCCCACCACCTTCCTGTTCCTCACGCCATGTTGGGTCTTGGACCTCATCATCTCCACCACTACCCTCTTCCAACACCTGCTGTTGTTGGGTGGTCTGGCCAGCACCATGCTCAACAGAAACTGGCAACTGAGTCTCATCATCATCAGATGCGTTCTGCGGTGTGCTGACCATCGGCACTGGCTCACCCGCCTCTTCAGATTCAGAGAGACACAGCTGTTGCGCATCACTGCATACTGCCTCTTCTTCACATTCCAGAATGCTGCTTGGCTGGGCCCCTGTTTCCAAGCCAACATATTCTGAGAACAGAAGCAGAGACTCAGCTGGCTCCTGTACAGAGCTCTCTGACTGCCTGGGCAATTTGGCAGGCGGTGAAGAGACTGATGGTTGTTCAACAGTGCTGTGGTCCTGAGAGGAGGTGGAAGGTATTGAAGTCGATGCATTGGCTGCCATCCAACCAACAACGGCTTCAATTTGTTCTTCACGCAGCAGGGGGGTACGCTGAGCTCCTACAAAAGTGCGCATAAAGGAACGCTCACGGGGAAAACTGGTGGATGCTGTGTCACTGGGTGCGGCAGCAGCCACAGAATCCCCACGTCCTCTCCCTGCTGCAAATCCACGGCCTCGACCACGACCACGTGCCTTACTCACGGACTTCTTCATCTTGGTAGATTGATAAAGAAAGTCAGAAAAGTTAAGGCCTAAGTGTGGTTATTCCTCACAGACTACAGTGAACCCTGCAGACAACTGTTCAGTATCTGTGAAAGGCCCCTTTGTGTAGTTCTATAGTGTTTGCAACCAATGTATTGTATACGGATGGAAGCGCGTCACACTAATAGATTATTTTTTTTTCCACTAAAATGGAGCAGCACCAATTAGAGAAAAATGTGAAGGATGAGGCAGTGACACACGCTCAGCAGACTACAACCGGCAGTGGTTGAAGTACAAACTGGAGCGTAATCTGCACTCACAAAATGAAAAGCTCACAGACTACAGTGAACACTGAAACACAACTATTCACTATCTGTGAAAAGCTCCTTTGTGTAGTTCTATAGTGTTTGCAACCAATGTATTGTATACAGATGGAAGCGCGTCACACTAATAGATTAGTTTTTTTTTCCACTAAAATGGAGCAGCACCAATTAGAGAAAAATGTGAAGGATGAGGCAGTGACACACGCTCAGCAGACTACAACCGGCAGTGGTTGAAGAACTAACTGGAGCGTGATCTGCACTCAAAAAATCAAAACCTCACAGACTGCAGTGAACACTGAAACACAACTATTCACTATCTGTGAAAAGCTCCTTTGTGTAGTTCTATAGTGTTTGCAACCAATGTATTGTATACGGATGGAAGCGCGTCACACTAATAGATTAGATTTTTTTCCACTAAAATGGAGCAGCACCAATTAGAGAAAAATGTGAAGGATGAGGCAGTGACACACGCTCAGCAGACTACAACCGGCAGTGGTTGAAGAACTAACTGGAGCGTGATCTGCACTCAAAAAATCAAAACCTCACAGACTGCAGTGAACACTGAAACACAACTATTCACTATCTGTGAAAAGCTCCTTTGTGTAGTTCTATAGTGTTTGCAACCAATGTATTGTATACGGATGGAAGCGCGTCACACTAATAGATTAGATTTTTTTCCACTAAAATGGAGCAGCACCAATTAGAGAAAAATGTGAAGGATGAGGCAGTGACACACGCTCAGCAGACTACAACCGGCAGTGGTTGAAGAACTAACTGTAGCGTGATCTGCACTCAAAAAATCAAAACCTCACAGACTGCAGTGAACACTGAAACACAACTATTCACTATCTGTGAAAAGCTCCTTTGTGTAGTTCTATAGTGTTTGCAACCAATGTATTGTATACGGATGGAAGCGCGTCACACTAATAGATTAGATTTTTTTCCACTAAAATGGAGCAGCACCAATTAGAGAAAAATGTGAAGGATGAGGCAGTGACACACGCTCAGCAGACTACAACCGGCAGTGGTTGAAGAACTAACTGGAGCGTGATCTGCACTCAAAAAATCAAAACCTCACAGACTGCAGTGAACACTGAAACACAACTATTCACTATCTGTGAAAAGCTCCTTTGTGTAGTTCTATAGTGTTTGCAACCAATGTATTGTATACGGATGGAAGCACGTCACACTAATAGATTTGATTTTTTTCTAATATAATGGAGCTGCACCAATTCCACTAAATAAAATAAAAAAAAAGAGTCAGTGACACGTGCAGATGCCTACAAACAGCGGTGGATGCAGAGCAAACTGCAGCGTCACCTGCACTGTCACACACACACCTTGCACAGAGCTGTTAAAACAACACTGGCAAAATGAAGCTTTACACAGCGGTTGGTAAACTAGCCTGCCTCAAGCACAGTAGTACACAAAATCGCAATATATAACTGTCCCTCAGAGTTAGCAGAGTAGCGTTCTGTCCCTTACTGAGTTCACAGCACAGTGACGCTAAAATGGCGGCGGCGCCTTTTATAGTGCATTCTGACATCATTTCAGCAGCCAATCACAGCCATGCCATTAGTTAAGATGACCGCAGCATTACAGGATGTGCCCACACTTCGTAGGATTCCTCATTGGCTGACTAAAATCACATTGCCTCTCAAAGAATTATGGGAACTTCCGATTCCGGTATACGATATGGGAAAAGTATCGGAATTAAGTATCGGAATTCCGATAACGCGAATATCGGCCGATACCCGATACTTGCGGTATCGGAATGCTCAACACTAGTGCTGAAGCTGGCTTTCATCCATTCTCCCCTGCTCTGCCGCAATCAGCGTGAACAGAGGAGAATGAATGAATGAGAAACTGACCTGCTGTGATCTCCGGACCGTGGGAGAATGCAAGAGATGAGGTCACTGGGACAGAGCTTGAACTGCCGTGACCTCATCACTTACATTTTCCCACGGTCCTGAGGTTACAGGAGTTCAGGCCGGCAGCAAGCATAGACTCAGTGACATCACTGCTAGTTACTGAGCCTGCGCCCGCTGCTTCTCATTCATTCCCCAGTAGTTTACAGCCAGTGCGGTAGCATTAGCACCACTCCGGTTGTAAACTTATTATCCCCAGATATAGATTACGGCATGGGACTGAACACCGGACAGGTATGGTATATTGTTGCTTTATTATTTTTTAATTTATTTCAGGAGATCGAGGGCGTTGCTTGGATTAGCCGAAAAATAAACATGGGAAACTGTGTTGTTTTATTTCATTAACATACTTTATTCTGGCTGTGTGTATTTATTTTACCCTTTCACTACAATAGGATTAGTAATGGATAGGTGTCTTATTGACACTTCTCCATTACTAAGCCGGGCTTAATATCACCTTACAATAAAAAGGTGACATTAACCCCCCATTACCCCACTTGCCACCGCTACAGGGCAATTGGTAAGAATCGCAAAGCTCAAGAATTGGCGCATCTAATAGATGTGCCTTTTCTGGGCAGCTGCGGGCTGCTGTGCTTAAGCTGGGGGGCAATATCCAAGGCCCCTTACCAGCCTGAGAATAGCAGCCTGCACCTGTGAGTTTTGTCGGGTTTTGTTACAAAAAAGGGGTACCCCAAGTCGGGTTTTTCATTCACTCATTCTCCCCTGCCCGCTGGCAGAGCAGGGGAGAATAATGACAGGCGCGTTCAGCACCAGCCCCGGGTGACAGCGGCTTACAGTAGTGCTACTTCCCCGGCTGCCATCCGTACACACGTGTGCGGCACCTTTTGTGGTCCGTGTGTCCATGTGAAAAAGGACATGTCTGCGTGTTTTTCACATGAACACACAGTCCATGAAAACACACTGACATGTACATAGACCCATTCATTTGAATGGGTCTATGTGTGTCAGTGTCTCCGATATGTGAGAAAACTGTCATCACAGGTACAGGGGACACTGAAGTGTGAAAGGCGCCTTAATCTTTCCACACCCCTAACCCTCAAACATGTTACCCTGTCCCCACCCCCCGCTCATCATACAGCACCACTATCCTAGCCAAAGTCATACAAAAGCATTAGTTGAGACGCAATGTTTTACCAAACTTTGACCAATTTTTGATGACTGAGTAATAATGCTTGTGAAAGTGAACACAAATCCGAATGTGCTATGTTCATGCTGAATTTGAGATTGGCGAACATTTTCCGAACACGTTTGCTCATCTATACCAATGACATGCTACTGATGAGCAAACACTGTGAGCTTTTGTTAAAGCCTTGTGCTACCTGGTGACATAGCTGGGTAGGATAGCAGCATAAAGTCAGCATTAAAATGACCACCCACTCATCTAGTAATGTTATACGAGGGTGTGTTCAATAAGTTATCTACCCCAGCATGTTCTATCAGTGTTAGACAGCTGAGCTTTTCTGTGCATGTTGAGACATGTCTGGTTATGCATGAGACAAAGGTAGTGACAGGTTGGCAAGTGCAGTACGGTGTGGCTCTTCAAAAAAGTGAAGTATTTCGAGCTTCATTCCATGATTAAATTTCTAACAGAGAAAAAAAGAAGCCTTCAGAAATCAATGAAAGGATAATTGCTGTATATGGTGATGAAGATGTACCCTCCTACTACCAAGTAAAGTTTTGGATGAAACAGTATAAATGGGATAGGGAATCAATTGAAGATGACACTCATTTAGGGCGACCTATTGAAGCATCTTCATAGGAAGTATTCTGTAAATTGGAGGCCATGATTTTGGAAGATCATTGAGTCAAAGTCAGTGTTATAGCTCATGAATTCGGCATTTCATTTGGCATAGTTTCAAGTATCTTTCATGATGTTTTGATGATGTTAAAGGTCAGATCCTGTTGGGGGCCATGAATGTTCATACCTGAGCAAAAAACATATCACCACAAATTTAGCAAAGAGAATTTAGACATGCTGAGAGAAAATCCAGGAGACTTCTATTCTCAAATTATTATGGTTGATGGAACATGGGTCCACCACCATGATCCTGAGACCAAACAAGAGTCAATGCACAAGGGGTCAAGAATGCCAAAGAAATTTTGTTTTTGAGATAAAGTTTTATTACTAGAATTCATGCCACATAACACAAAAATTCCTGGAGACACCAGGAATATTGAAGATATTACGTGGGGCAATCAAAGAGACGCTGTGGGAAGTTGTCATCCGGTGTGTTGCTATTTCATAAGTCTCTCACATGCTGCTATCAGGGAATGTTGCTTCATGCAGCTTAACCTTCCCAATACAGTCTAGACCAGGCTCCAAGTGATTACTTTCTGCTTCCAAACACGTTTACCATCTCATATAGGCTTATTGGTTTTATGTTCTTATGTTTCAGCTGTGGTTGTTGTCTCATTATCTAGGATACCCTTTTCACCATCACCTACGTTCGTGCTCCTGTTGGTACTTTTTCAGAAACAATTACTAATATACAGGGTTGGACAAAATAATGGAAACACCTAACGTTTTAGCATCATAATCTTTGAACATTATTCCCATAGTCCTATATCAAACAGGCGGGGGACACTTCATGCAATTACCATTCTACCAAATCTATAGTGGAAGGTGCCACCCATAGATAAGAAGTGCAGAGAAGGTTATTTTATAAAAACAAATTTTTATTGAGATACAACTTCTTAAAAGCATATACAAATGCAACATATACAACATAGAGTGAGGGAGACTCCAAAAGTAAAAGAAGGGGGAAAGAGTACAATATGCCAATGTGGTAAGCCACCAAAATATGCACTAATCACAAGTAACCAATGAATAAACAGGCACTAAATATCTGAAAATAGGAGCATCAGGGCCTCCATAATCGTTATTAGAATACCTTTAATATATCAAGTGCAATTGGTGTAAGATATCTCATGGAACATGTGAACCTTCCCCATTTAAAGTCAGTCGAAAATAATGGTGCTATGGTGATAAGTAGCATACATCCAGACATTAGCTTTTATGAGGCAATCAGCCTAAGATCAGCCCTGGGTATACATCCCATCTACATACCTAAGCACTGGCGTGGCCGGAAGAAGTGACTTCACGAAACGGTGCTCGTCGGGCGCGGGGAACAGATGCCACTGGATCTCCACACCAGCACTCCCCCATTGTCAGCGGTACTACCTTCCAGTGCTTAGGTATGTAGATGGGATGTATACCCAGGGCTGATCTTAGACTGTTTGCCTCATAAAAGCTAATGTCTGGATGTATGCTACTTATCACCATAGCACCATTATTTTCGGCTGACTTTAAATGGGGAAGGTTCACATGTTCCATGAGATATTGCACTTGATATATTATTAACGGTATTCTAATAACGATTATGGAGGCCCTGATGCTCCTATTTTCAGATATTTAGTGCCTGTTTATTCATTTATTCTGTGTTCATTAAATGATCAATATTTCAGCATTGATGCCAATTTATTTTCTTAACCTAAACCAAATTTGGGAGGGTTTCAGCTTTCAAAAGAGTATTTGTAAAACTAATGGATGAATTTAACGTCAGGTTATAAGCTTTGATTAAAATAACCTGGATAAGCGACATAACTTCTGTCAGGGACTGTATGACTACTCCTTTTTATATGAAGTTACCGCTGTTCCTTAGCCATCTGTGCCCCTGCTGTTCTTTTGCCTTTTGGACATCCATGTCTTCCCCTTTTCCTGCCATTTGTACATTTTATCATTATTAGAGTTGAGCGATACTTTCCGATATCCAAAAGTATCGGAATCGGAATGGTATCGCCGATACCATTAAAATATCGGCGATACCCGATACCGATACCGGAAATCCAATGTAAGTCTATGGGAACAAAATATCGTAACTAAAAAAACCCCATTCTTTCCTTGTAAACACTAAATATACACACATAGAATACATATATATATATATATATACATGTCATTGTGACATATATATATATCATATATGTATAGTTTATACACTTCTACATAGTAAAATATCCTCTGATTCATTTGCCGGTAAAGTCGGCTTCTGTGAAAGACAAACACCGAATGAAATGACACTTGGTGTACATAGGGTTAACATGTCTTTTCTGTCGTTTGCTATCTGATTGAACAACAATTACATCAGTCATAGGTACTGCCACCTAAACATCCGCTAGCGATCACGATAACGACGCATACTAATGCGATCGCTAGCGGATTGTTTCATATCGCTAAAGTGCGGCCACATTTAGCGATTAGTTAACGACGCTATCGCCATTAGCGATCTTCTTAACGACTTAGCGTACAAAGTACCGCTAATCGCTAAGAAAAGTGCCCACTAGCGATATATACTTACCCAGCGGAGCGCGACGAGAAATAGGTCGGAACGATTCCAGCGACGAGCGAGATCACAGCAGGACTCGTCGCTGGCAGCTGCCGCATGAACACATCGCTACGGATCGCTAATAGTGACGTTTTACGATCCGTTAGCGATATGTTCAGTGTGGATACCTTATGTGCAAATTCACACCTGTAGGGGTTAATTAAAGGTGTAAATTCGTTGTAAAAAAAACGGACTTTTTTGCTACGAATTTACACCTTTAATTAACCCCTACAGGTGTGAAATTTTGCACACATAGACTGATGTAATTGTTTGTGCAAATCAGATAGCAAAGGACATGAAAAGACATGGTTAACCCTATGTACACCAAGTGTCATTTCATGTCGGGTTCTGCATTTTCACAAAAGCCGTCAATTGAATTAGCGGCTATTATACTATGTAGAAGTGTATGAACTATAAATATAAATATATATATATATATATGTGTCACAAATTCAATGACATTTATATATATATGAGGTGTAAAATTGCTGAAAAAAAATGTGTGGGCTCCCGCCCTATTTTCGCAACCAGACAGACAAAGCCAGTGAGTGGGGGCAGATAATAATAGCCCAGAGAGGGGCCATTATTTTTGGCCCCCCCCCTGGCTACTAACATCTGCCCCCAGACACCCCAGAAAGGGCAAATCTCTAATTAAGATTTGCCCTTTCTGGCACTTTGCCCGTCTATTCCCATTGCCCTGTAGCGGTGGCGAATGGGTTAATAAGGGTTAAAATGACCTTGCAATTGAAAGGTCACTTTAAGCCAGGTTAATAATTGAGAGCTGTCAATTAGACAACTATCAATTATTAATCCTATTGCATGAAATAAAAATAAAACACACACACACTTTAATTAAAAATCATTTTAATGAAATAAAGACACATGTTTTTGACCATCTTTTATTTTACTGCAAAAACATTTCCTGTAATAAAAATAAAATAAAAAAGCAAAATTATTCTTACCTATCCCATGCACAGTCAGGTCCCACGGTGTAATCCTTCAGAAAGGGTTAATGTTTACTGCAGGGACCGCAGCTAATGCTGCAGCCTCACAGTAAACCCCCAAATGAATGAGTTCCTCTCCTGGCTGACAGGAGAGTAAAGGCTGGGTCTCACATAACGATACACCAGCGATCCCGACAACGATATGCACTTGTCAGGATCGCTGGTGTATCGCTACATGATCGCTGCTGAGCTGCCAAACAGGCAGCTCAGGCAGTGATCTGGGACAGCGACACTGCGAGTAACATCGCTTAAGGGCCCGTCTCACATAGCGATATCGCTACCGTGATCGCTGCTGAGTCACTAGTTTTGTGACGCAGCAGCGAGCTCACCAACGATATCGCTGTGTGTGACATTCAGCGACGATCAGCCCCCCTGCCGGGTATCGCTGATCGTCGCTGAAATGTCAGGACCTTTTTTTGATCTCTGGTTTCCCGCTGACAGGCACGCATCGCTGCGTGTGACAGGCGGGAGACCAGCGATCCGCTGGTAACCAAGGTACACAGCGGGTTTCCAGGCGCGGGGCTGTGCCTGGACGGACTGAACACCGGCTGTGTACCTTGGTTACCAGCGGATCGCTGGTCTCCCGCCTGTCACACGCAGCGATGCGTGCCTGTCAGCGGGAAACCAGCGATCAAAAAAAGGTCCTGACATTTCAGCGACAATCAGCGATACCCGGCAGGGGGGCTGATCGTCGCACACAGCGATATCGCTGGTGAGCTCGCTGCTGCGTCGCAAAACTAGTGACTCAGCAGCGATCTCGGTAGCGATATCGCTATGTGAGACGGGCCCTTAAGTGGAAAGCTTAATTGATTGCTTACCACTTTCACTTCAGGTCAGCCAGGGACACAATCAGTGACGTCAGAGGGAACTGATTAACAAAAATAGGGGTTCCCTTCGAAAAAAAAATGGCATGGGGTCCCCCCTATTTTTGTTAACCAGCCAGATGAAGCAGACTGCTGAGGCCTGGATTTTCAGGCTGTTAAGGAGCCAAGATCCATAGACCTTGCCAGCCTGATAATACCAGGCCACAGCAGTCTGCATATCTTGGCTGATTAACAAAAATAGGGGATCCCCTCGAAAAAAATTGGCGTGGGGTCCCCCCTATTTTTGTTAACCAGCCAGATGAAGCAGACCGCTGAGGCCTGGATTTTCAGGCTGTTAAGGAGCCAAGATCCATGGACCTTGCCAGCCTGATAATACCAGGCCACAGCAGTCTGCATATCTTGGCTGATTAACAAAAATAGGGGATCCCCTCGAAAAAAATTGGCGTGGGGTCCCCTCTATTTTTGTTAACCAGCCAGATGAAGCAGACCGCTGAGGCCTGGTTTTTCAGGCTGGTAAGGATCCAATATCTGTGGACCTTGCAAGCCTGATAATACCAGGCCACAGCAGTCTGCTTAGCTTGGCTGGTTAACAAAAATAAGGGATCCCCTCGAAAAAAAAACGGCGTAGGGGTCCCCCTATTTTTTTTAACCAGCCAAGTAAAATGCAGACTGCTGCGGCCTGGTATTAAAAGACTGTCAAGGCCCATGGATTTTGGCCCTCAACAGCCTGATAATACCAGGCTACAGCAGCCCCACATTTGGCGCATCAAAAGATGTGCCAATTGTGGCACTTTACCCGGCTCTTCCCACTGCCCTGTAGCGGTGGCAAGTGGGGTAATAAGGGGTTAATGTCACCGTTGATTGCACGGTGATAATAAGCCCGGTTAATAATGGAGAGGCGTCAATAAGACACCGATCCATTATTAATCCCAAAGTTTTTAAAGGTTTAAAAAAAAGACAAAGCAAGAAAAAAGTCTTTTAATGAAATAAAAGAGACAACACAGTTTTCATTAATTTTATTATACACTCATTCCTGCGACGCCATCGATCTCCTGTAAAAAAATAAAAAAAACAAACCAACAGTATACCACCTGTCCGACGCAGTCCATAGTAACGACAGTCCCACGACGATCCAGCTCTGCTACATCGCAATGACAGGCAGAGCCTGTCATCGCAACGCAGCACAGCTGATTACCTGCTTCCCCGGCGGTGACGTCATCGGACTGACTGCTTTACGGCCGGGATTACCCAGCAGTCACTGCAGTTATCGCGAGAAACTGCATGTGACCGCCGGGGAAAGATGATGCGGCCATGAAGCAGTCCAGCCCGTGACCGCCGGAGATCTTCTGCCAGGTAAGTGCCGCTGACTCCTGACAGACCCGACCGACGGACACTGACAGTGACAGTGACAATCCCGATTCCGGTATCTGATATGACGAAATATCGGAACTCGGAATCGGAATTCCGATACAGCCAATATCGGCCGATACCCGATATTTGCAGTATCGGAATGCTCAACACTAATCATTATGATACCTAATAGTGTTGAGCATTCCGATACTGCAAATATCGGGTATCGGCCGATATTGGCTGTATCGGAATTCCGATTCCGAGTTCCGATATTTTCGTCATATCGGATACCGGAATCGGGATTGTCACTGTCACTGTCAGTGTCCGTCGGTCGGGTCTGTCAGGAGTCAGCGGCACTTACCTGGCAGAAGATCTCCGGCGGTCACGGGCTGGACTGCTTCATGGCCGACATCATCTTTCCCCGGCGGTCACATGCAGTTTCTCGCGATAACTGCAGTGACTGCTGGGTAATCCCGGCCGTAAAGCAGTCAGTCCGATGACGTCACCGCCGAGGAAGCAGGTAATCAGCTGTGCTGCGTTGCGATGACAGGCTCTGCCTGTCATTGCGATGTAGCAGAGCTGGATCGTCGTGGGACTGTCGTTACTATGGACTGCGTCGGACAGGTGGTATACTGTTGGTTTGTTTTTTTTATTTTTTACAGGAGATCGATGGCGTCGCAGGAATGAGTGTATAATAAAATTAATGAAAACTGTGTTGTCTCTTTTATTTCATTAAAATACTTTTTTCTTGCTTTGTCTTTTTTTTAAACCTTTAAAAACTTTGGGATTAATAATGGATCGGTGTCTTATTGACGCCTCTCCATTATTAACCGGGCTTATTGTCACTGTGCAATCAACGGTGATATTAACCCCTTATTACCCCACTTGCCACCGCTACAGGGCAGTGGGAAGAGCCGGGTAAAGTGCCACAATTGGCACATCTTTTGATGCGCCAAATGTGGGGCTGCTGTAGCCTGGTATTATCAGGCTCTTGAGGGCCAAAATCCATGGGCCTTGACAGTCTTTTAATACCAGGCCGCAGCAGTCTGCATTTTACTTGGCTGGTTAACAAAAATAGGGGGACCCCTACGCCGTTTTTTTTTCGAGGGGATCCCCTATTTTTGTTAACCAGCCAAGCTAAGCAGACTGCTGTGGCCTGGTATTATCAGGCTGGCAAGGTCCATGGTTATTGGATCCTTACCAGCCTGAAAAACCAGGCCTCAGCGTCTGCTTCATCTGGCTGGTTAACAAAAATAGGGAGGACCCCACGCCAATTTTTTTCGAGGGGATCCCCTATTTTTGTTAATCAGCCAAAATATGCAGACTGCTGTGACCTGGTATTATCAGGCTGGCAAGGTCCATGGATCTTGGCTCCTTAACAGCCTGAAAATCCAGGCCTCAGCGGTCTGCTTCATCTGGCTGGTTAACAAAAATAGGGGGACCCCACGCCAATTTTTTTCGAGGGGATCCCCTATTTTTGTTAATCAGCCAAGATATGCAGACTGCTGTGGCCTGGTATTATCAGGCTGGCAAGGTCCATGGATCTTGGCTCCTTAACAGCCTGAAAATCCAGGCCTCAGCGGTCTGCTTCATCTGGCTGGTTAACAAAAATAGGGGGGACCCCACACCAATTTTTTTCGAGGGGATCCCCTATTTTTGTTAATCAGCCAAGATATGCAGACTGCTGTGGCCTGGTATTATCAGGCTGGCAAGGTCCATGGATCTTGGCTCCTTAACAGCCTGAAAATCCAGGCCTCAGCGGTCTGCTTCATCTGGCTGGTTAACAAAAATAGGGGGGACCCCACGCCATTTTTTTTTCGAAGGGAACCCCTATTTTTGTTAATCAGTTCCCTTTGACGTCACTGATTGTGTCCCTGGCTGACCTGAAGTGAAAGTGGAAAGCAATCAATTAAACTTTCCACTTAAGGGCCCGTCTCACATAGCGATATCGCTACCGAGATCGCTGCTGAGTCACTAGTTTTGTGACGCAGCAGCGAGCTCACCAGCGATATCGCTGTGTGCGACGATCAGCCCCCCTGCCGGGTATCGCTGATTGTCGCTGAAATGTCAGGACCTTTTTTTGATCGCTGGTTTCCCGCTGACAGGCACGCATCGCTGCGTGTGACAGGCGGGAGACCAGCGATCCGCTGGTAACCAAGGTACACAGCGGGTTTCCAGGCGCGGGGCTGTGCCTAGAAACCCGCTGTGTACCTTGGATACCAGCGCCCTGATGCAGGGAGCTGGTATCCAAGGTACACAGCGGGTTTCTAGGCACAGCCCCGCACCTGGAAACCCGCTGTGTACCTTGGTTACCAGCGGATCGCTGGTCTCCCGCCTGTCACACGCAGCGATGCGTGCCTGTCAGCGGGAAACCAGCGATCAAAAAAAGGTCCTGACATTTCAGCGACGATCAGCGATACCCGGCAGGGGGGCTGATCGTCGCTGAATGTCACACACAGCGATATCGCTGGTGAGCTCGCTGCTGCGTCACAAAACTAGTGACTCAGCAGCGATCACGGTAGCGATATCGCTATGTGAGACGGGCCCTTAAGCGATGTTACTCGCAGTGTCGCTGTCCCAGATCGCTGCCTGAGCTGCCTGTTTGGCAGCTCAGCAGCGATCATGTAGCGATACACCAGCGATCCTGACAAGTGCATATCGTTGTCGGGATCGCTGGTGTATCGTTATGTGAGACCCAGCCTTTACTCTCCTGTCAGCCAGGAGAGGAACTCATTCATTTGGGGGTTTACTGTGAGGCTGCAGCATTAGCTGCGGTCCCTGCAGTAAACATTAACCCTTTCTGAAGGATTACACCGTGGGACCTGACTGTGCATGGGATAGGTAAGAATAATTTTGCTTTTTTATTTTATTTTTATTACAGGAAATGGTTTTTGCAGTAAAATAAAAGATGGTCAAAAACGTGTCTTTATTTCATTAAAATGATTTTTAATTAAAGTGTGTGTGTTTTATTTTTATTTCATGCAATAGGATTAATAATTGATAGTTGTCTAATTGACAGCTCTCAATTATTAACCTGGCTTAAAGTGACCTTTCAATTGCAAGGTCATTTTAACCCCTTATTAACCCATTCGCCACCGCTACAGGGCAATGGGAATAGACGGGCAAAGTGCCAGAAAGGGCAAATCTAATTAGAGATTTGCCCTTTCTAGGGTGTCTGGGGGCAGATGTTAGTAGCCAGGGGGGGGGGCAAAAATAATGGTCCCTCTCTGGGCTATTATTATCTGCCCCCACTCACTGGCTTTGTCTGTCTGGTTGCGAAAATAGGGCGGGAGCCCACGCATTTTTTTTCAGCAATTTTACACCTCATATATATATAAATGTCATTGAATTTGTGACACATAAATATATATATATATATATATATTTATAGTTCATACACTTCTACATAGTATAATAGCCGCTAATTCAATTGACGGCTTTTGTGAAAATGCAGAACCCGACATGAAATGACACTTGGTGTACATAGGGTTAACCATGTCTTTTCATGTCCTTTGCTATCTGATTTGCACAAACAATTACATCAGTCTATGTGTGCAAAATTTCACACCTGTAGGGGTTAATTAAAGGTGTAAATTCGTAGCAAAAAAGTCAGTTTTTTTACAACGAATTTACACCTTTAATTAACCCCTACAGGTGTGAAATTTTGCACACATAGACTGATGTAATTGTTTGTGCAAATCAGATAGCAAACGACATGAAAAGACATGGTTAACCCTATGTACACCAAGTGTCATTTCATGTCGGGTGCTTCTGTCTTTTCACAGAAGCCGACTTTACCCGGCAAATGAATCAGAGGATATTTTACTATGTAGAAGTGTATAAACTATACATATATGTATATATATATGTCACTAATGACATGTATATATATATATATAGTATTCTATGTGTGTATATTTAGTGTTTACAAGGAAAGAATGGGTTTTTTTTAGTTACGATATTTTGTTCCCATAGACTTACATTGGATTTCCGGTATCTGTATCGGGTATCGCCGATATTTTAATGGTATCGGCGATACCATTCCGATTCCGATAATTTTGGATATCGGAAAGTATCGCTCAACTCTAATGCCTAATAAAGTTTTCCATTTTTTAACTTTAACCAATTGATCGTCCCTTTCCATTTTTTTGTTTGCTATGCATTGACGATTGGTCTTACAATTGTCCATTATTGACTATAAGGTGATTACTTACGGATTGAATAGTCTATACACAGTTCATATTAACTATGCCAATTTTTTTCTATTAGCAGTTGGTATTATTGCTATCAGGGAATCTTCATGCAGCTTAACCTTCCCAATACAGTCTAAACCTGGCTCCAAGTGATTACTTTCTATTTAGGAATCCTAAGAAATTTCTGCGTGGGGAATAATTTCCTGATGATAATTCAGTCAAATAAGCAGTAACAGGGTTCTTACAGCTGCAAACAGCCTCCTATTCTCAGGGCATCACTGGAGGCAAAGTAGAATAAGTGTGTTGCAGTCAAAAGGAATTACATTGAAAAGTAGTAAGTTCAATTTTCTCAATAAAAAGTGTTTTCATATTCAGATAAATTAATTATTGAATACCCATAGTATAGTACGTATAAGTCCTTATTTTACTACTTTCTCTGTAAAGAGCGTTTTTTCATATACTGCCAATAAAAATGAATTGAAATTGAAACAAAGTTAGGAAAACGGATACCACTGATGACTTCAATAACAGTTTGCTCAACTAATTTTCTTATAGAACACAGGAGTCAGTCAATTGTACAGTCTTAACTGGCAGTGGCTACATTTTTAACTGTTTTTCATATTTGTCATTAGACAAGTTACTTTAGGAAACGGCAAAGTCTGTTAACCAAGACAAAGTCAGCAAAGAGCTTGGGACATCAATCTTCCTAGTGGTAATTTCTTTTAAACTATACATGATCTGATTGTATGCATTGCAATATGTCAGAAATAGTTTTCACCATTTACTCACTAGTCAACTGTATACACAATATAAACAAAACTTTTAGGATACACTTCTTATATAGCCATGTAGTCTGCCTTTACTAACATTGCAGTTCAAGCATAGTCCTGTAATAGGATGTAACTAATCACTTAGCTAAATGTGTTCTCTGTTAAATATTCCACCATCACCTGTGAGTAGTTTTATTTAGAAACCACAGCACATTAGCCATGAGGTGGCGGACCATGTACTGGTGCACAGCGAGGTGGCAGGGTGTTGAGGTGCATATTGCATGAAATTTGTCAATGCTCTCCTGATTCAATAACTGCAGAATTCGAAAACCACCCTCTGTCGTTAACATCAGTAAAAAAAACGGTGCCCCAGGAGCCTCAATGCTTGGGTTTCTATGGCCAAGCAGTTGCATGCAAGCCTTTCATCACCAAACACCATGGCAAAGTTGGATAGAGTGGTGTAAAGTACGCCACCCTGGAACCGTGAAAACATGATGTGTGGAGTGACAAATCATTTTGTCTATCTGGCAATCTGATGAGTCTAGGTTTGGAGAAAGCCAGGATAACTTTCCTGACTGATTGCTTTTTACTAAATGAAAAGTTTGGTGGAGGAAGGTTGAAGTCATGAGTTTGATTTTCAGGGGATGGCCTAGGCCCCATCATTCCCTTGAAGGAAATCTTAATGTCTCAGCATACCAAGACATTTGAACAGAGTCCTGACCTCAATCCCATTTAACATCTTTGGGATGAATTAAAACAGAGATTGTAAACCAGGTGCTCTCATCCAACTTCAGTATCTGACCTAACAAATATTCTTCTTCATAAGTGGGCAAAAATTCTCATGGACACTCTTCAAACTTTTGTAGGAAGCCGTCCTACAATAGTGAAAACTGTTTTATGTGCAAAGGAGGATCCAACTCCTAATTAGTGCGTATGGACTTAGAATGCAAAGTCTTAAAAATTCCTGCAATACTTATGCCCATACAGCATATCTTTACAGCATGTACATTTATATTATGCAACCTGCAACAACACACATTTCCTTGTTCACTTACTTTATTTTTTCTTGGTGTACATAGAAATTGCAAAATGGCCAGGATTTTGCACACCCATCCCCAATACCTCACCACCGTGATTATTAACAATACATTTCTTCTCTACAAATGAGTTCTAGCCAGGTTCTTACCAGCCAGGTACAAAGTAAATGGAACCAATCTGGGCCCCAGTGGCCCCTTTCTTTTTATCTTTATGTTTAAGAATTTCAATATTAGTTTTGGATGTTAGTATTATCTTGGGATCCTTAAGCATCAAAAGCATCTTAGTTAGGTTCTGTAAATTGACTTTTGATATAGAACATGGAGTAAAGCTAAATAAGTACCAATAAGTATCTAAATTATTGATTATATTCAGCATAATAGGATGCCTATTGGAATGTAACCCATATCATTTTAAAATACCTAAAAACAAAGTCACAAATATCTAGTACCAAATTTAAAACATAACAGTCCAGCCCCTCGCACGTGGTATCAATATTGTACAGTACATTTTATAAGTATATGAATAGAGACTGATAAAAGACATATAATAGACACAATAGAAAAGTTGTGGGCCCCAATTCATCAAAGCTTTTGTGTAAGACAACTGTTGAAAAATACCTTGAAAAGTTTCAAAATTTTTGTGAAAAGCCATGTTGCGCACAAATGTTGCGACTTTTGACTTTTTAACACTAGTTTTGTTCAGCTCTGTCTAAATGGATGGGTCTAGGAAGGAAAGGGGTGGGATGGAGCATGGCAACAGCCGCACATCTCATTCATCACAAGCTGTGGCATGCTTCACACCACAAATCTTATGCCAGTCACTGACTGGAATAATATTTGTGCTGAGGGGCACGGAAGAGTACCACTTTTAAGACACTCCTGATTCGTTAACAGACCTGTGTATGTTAATGAATCAGTCACTTCTCGACCCCTTCTTGTGTGTGATAAGACGGTCTTAAAACGATCTTGATGAACTGGGGCCATGGTGTTTATGTTGTAGCCAGACCCAGCAAAGTTTCTCTACTAATGCACACCCCAGCCCCCAGTACTTTACATTATAGTCAGATGTGCAGTGAGGTCTTGCATGTGAATGGATTCCTGCCTCCAGGACTAATGACTTTCAAAACGTACTCCTCTCAAAGCTATTATCATCTTAATATATTGTGATCATCATATTAAATGGCACTGTGTACCTACAATTGCTCATTTTGCCTTTCTACCCAGTTGATTCTTCTATTTTCAATTAGGTCTATGTCATCACATGATTAAAAACAGACTAGCTGAATCCTTCTAAGTTCTATGTAGAAACAGGAGAAGAATTTTCCCTGTATGACTCATAAGTCATAAGCTGGGGGAGGAGTAAAGCAGCTGAGTCAGAAGCTCAAGAGGAGAATGATAAATGCGGGCAACCTGAGACTTCTTGTTTCAACATAAAGCAGAGAAAGGAGAAGAATAAGCTGTGTGGAAAGGAAAAATGAGCAATTGTAAGTATACAGTGCTATATAATATGATGATTGCAACATATTAAGAAGATAGGAACTTTGATGACAGGGCTTCTTTAAACCTCAACAACTGCTGATACGCCTTTTAACGGTGGCAGTTACGGGTACTTATGCCACAGCGCCGCTTTTTAACGGCGCTGAAGAATAAGGGTATAGCACCTCCCAGAGTCTAAATTTCTCAAGGGTCTGATTATAAGATTTTTATAAAAAAGAAGCGGAAAGTTTGACGAAAAAAATTGTGGAAAAATGTTATGACACACATATGTTAGACAAGGTCAGGAAGCTTGTTGAAAATAAACCTCACCAAGAACTCCCAAACGGCAACAACAAAATCCAAAATCTTAATAATGATTTCATACATATTATTACGGAGTATAACTCCAATTCCCATGTCTTATTCAGAATAGTGAAAAAACATTGGGTATTTTAAAAGAGGATAAGGTCTTAGGCAGGGGCGGATTATAATAGGGTCAATCTGGGCGGTAGCCCAGGGCCCAGTGGTGTGGGGGACCCACCACAGGGCCGCCGCCATCAGGGCATTACTGCCCTAATGGCAGCACGCTGCGGCAGTTTACCGCTATTGACGTGCGGGCGCCCGGCGCCCGCACATCACTAGTTAACAGCCGCCGCTCGCCAGCCAATCGGAGGCTGGCAGTGGCAGCTGACATCAGCCCCAGGCTAGCGCACAAGTCGCCGGCGTCTGACGTCATTGTCAGTCGCCTGCGAGTGCGCGCTTGTGGAGGGAACTTCGGCGCAGGAGCTCGGTCAGCAAGGTAAGAATAGAACTTTTTTTTTTATTGAGCGGCGCCGGCGGCCCGGGGCAGCCTGTGACTGAGAGACTCGGGGCTGGGGGGCAGACTCACTGCTGCCCTGGACGGACACATGGGGGAAGATTCTGCCTGCCATGATGGGGAGTCAGTGTGCTGGACATGGGGGATGTTGGACATGGGGGCAGAATGTGAGGCAGCATGGGGCAGAATGCTGGACATTGGGGCAGACTGAGACATGGGGGCAGAATGTGAGGCAGCATGGGGCAGAATGCTGGACATGGGAGAAGAGTACTGAGACATGGGAGCAGAGTACTGAGACATGGAGGCAGAATGCTGGACATGGGGCAGAGTACTAAGACATGGGAGCAGAGTACTGAGACATGGGGCAGAATGCTGGACATGGGGGCAGAGTACTGAGACATGGGGCAGAGTACTGAGACATGGGAGCAGAGTACTGAGACATGGGGCAGAATGCTGGACATGGGGCAGAATGTGAGGCAGCATGGGGCAGAATGCTGGACATGGGAGCAGAGTACTGAGACATGGGAGCAGAATACTGAGACATGGGGGCAGAATGCTGGACATGGGGGCAGAATCCTGGACATGGGGGCAGAATTCTGGACATGGGAGCAGAGTACTGAGACATGGGGCAGAATGCTGGACATGGGGCAGAGTACTGAGACATGGGTGCAGAGTACTGAGACATGGGGCAGAATGCTGGACATGGGGCAGAATGTGAGCAGCATGGGGCAGATGTGAGGCAGCATGGGGCAGAATGCTGGACATGGGAGCAGAGTACTGAGATATGGGAGCAGAATACTGAGACATGGGGGCAGAATGCTGGACATGGGGGCAGAATGCTGGACATGGGGCAGAATGCTGGACATGGGAGCAGAGTACTGAGACATGGAGCAGAATGCTGGACATGGGAGCAGAGTACTGAGACATGGGAGCAGAATACTGAGACATGGGGGCAGAATGCTGGACATGGGGGCAGAATGCTGGACATGGGGCAAGTGACTGAGGACATGGGGCAGAATGCTGTACATGGGCAGAATGCTGGACATGGGGCAGATGTGAGGCATGGGGCAGAATGCTGGACATGGGCAGATACTGAGACATGGGGCAGATGTTGAGGCATGGGGCAGAATGCTGGACATGGGGGCAGAATGTGAGGCAGCATGGGGCAGAATGCTGGACATAGGAGCAGAGTACTGAGACATGGGAGCAGAGTACTGAGGCATGGGGCAGAATGCTGGACATGGGGGCAGAATGCTGGACATGGGGCAGAATGCTGGACATGGGAGCAGAGTACTGAGACATGGGGCAGAATGCTGGACATGGGGACAAAATGCTGGACATGGGGGCAGACTGTGAGGCATGGGGTAGAATGCTGGACATGGGGCAGAATGCTGGACATGGGAGCAGAGTACTGAAACATGGGGGCAGAATGCTGGACATGGGGGCAGAATGATGGACATGGGGGCAGACTGTGAGGCATGGGGCAGAATGCTGGACATGGGGGCAGACTGTGAGGCATGGGGCAGAATGCTGGACATGGGGCAGAATGTGAGGCAGCATGGGGCAGAATGCAGGACATGGGAGCAGAGTACTGAGACATGGGAGCAGAGTACTGAGACATGGGGCAGAATGCTGGACATGGGGGCAGAATTCTGGACATGGGAGCAGAGTACTGAGACATGGGTCAGAATGCTGGACATGGGGGCAGAATGCTGGACATGGGAGCAAAGTACTGAGACATGGGGGCAGAATGCTGGACATGGAGGCAGAATGCTGTACATGGGGCAGAATGCTGTACATGGGGCAGAATGCTGGACACGGGGTAGAATGCTGGACATGGGGCAGAATGCTGGTCACGGGGCAGAATGCTGGACACTGGGCAGAATGCTGAACACGGGGGCAGAATGCTGGACATGGGGGCAGAATGCTGGACATGGGGCAGAATGCGAGACACGGGGCAGAATGGAGATGCGGGGCATGATTGGAGACAGATGGGGCAGGGTTGGAGACAGATCGTGCAGGATCATGGGGCAGGATGGATACGATGGAAACAGATGGGGCAGGATGGGGAGATCATATGGGGCAGAATGGATATTCATGAGGGCAGGATGAGAGAACATATGGCTGAAGCCAGGAATGAGACACACGGGGGCTAGGATGGGGAATATTATTACCATAGGGGCTAATTAAGGGATATAACTGCAGTGATGTATTTTTTTTATTTTTTGAGCATACTGTTTTAAATGGGGGGGGGGCCGTCCTGTTACTGTGTAGAGTGATACTATGTCGCCTTTTTTTCTTCATGTGGTGTAATGTAGAAGTTGGGAAAAATTAAGTAATGTGTTCTGTAAGCGGAGCTCGAGATAACAGTGTTATTTCCTGCAGAGACGAGCCCTGGCTGGAAGAAGTGATGGTGGCCTGTGCTGGATAAAAGATGAAAAACAAAGATGAAGGACTTCACCTAGAGACGTCACTGGTGAGTCAGTGTGTTACCTATACACTGACACTATACACTGTATACTATATACAGCGGTCCTGTGTACAATGTCACCAGTGATCACTGTATTACCTGTACACAGACACTGCATACTAAGTACAGATCTCCTGTGTATAATGGCACTTATGGTGATAGTATTGTGTTTTTTTTTATTACTGATCAGTATTGTAGTATTCAGTCACTATGTGGTGTTAATATGTGGTCTGGACATGGTGTTGCGGTATTTGACCCTTGTATGTACTATTTGGTCACTTTGTGGTGGTAATATGTGCTCTGGTCATGGTGTTGTACAGTATTTGTTCCTTGTATGTGATATTATTCGATCACTGTCGTGGTAATATGTGGTCTGGTGGTATTTGTCCCTTGTATGTGGTTGAAAAATAAATAAAAAATATACCTAAATTGTATTTCATATTTTAACAAATATTTAATAGGTTACAGTAGAGCCCGGCCAAAGTGTCTACTGTGTTATAGTGGCAGCTTAAAAAATCTTTTGGCAAAACAAAAGCTGCTGGCTATAGGTGTGATCTGGTGATGGGAACTATTAATGTATGATAGGTGAGAAGTGGAGTTTTTCCAAGAGAGAGAGGTGGGACTGTGGACAGTTCGAGGGGTGGAGGCGCCTGGAATAATCTATTTCAGGTATATGATGACCCCGTCGCTTGACCCTGTTAAATGACCCTGCCACATGACTCCATCACATGACTGGGGGGCCCACAGAGTCTGAACAGCCCGGGTCCCTGGGTACCCTTAATCCACCCCTGATCTTAGGTGAACAGATTCCAGAAGTCCCTACAGTAGATTTGTGTGCAAAAAAGCCTGCAATCTAGGTAGTATTGTTGCCCCCACTGTGCAAGATCCTCCAAAAAGACTCCTCACATACAATATGACCGTTTTTTTTCCCTGGCGGAAAAGCACTATGTGTTTACAAACACACAATAAAAAACAAACGACATTGACATCTGGAAACAGGGAATATGAGATAAAGGATTTTATCACTTGCACCACCCAGGGGGTTATATACACAATTAAATGTCCGTGCAATAAGATTTATGTGGGGCGCACTAAATGCCCACTAAATGTGAGGATTAATGAGCATATTAGAAATATCAAGAAAAGTTTTTGGGTCTCTATCCAAACACTTTGTGAATATCATGAAAGCTCTGTGCACTATATGGCGTTAGTGGGTTTGAAAATTGTGCAAATGTCACGTTCTGAGTGCCAATGGATTTTACTCTGGACACTTTAATTCCAAAAGGACTTAATAGTGGAGGGGAACTGTCCGGATTTTATTAAATTATATATTACCTGTAAATTATTTATTTAAACTGTTCGCCATCATCATTATCAACTCATCAAGCTGACTATTTAAAGCCCCATGAGTATCACAGGACCATCCCTGAAGAAGGAGACCGCTGTCTCTGAAACGCATAGGAAGTTTGGTCCTCGGCATGCTCCGTAGCAGCTTCAGTCACATGCAATTGACATCGCACAGGTCCTGCATCGACCAGCAGCAGATTATACCTGAACTGTGTGACCGGTGTATCGTGTACCGCTGGAGAGCAGGAGCACGGAGCTGCTGTCACCGGCCGGGACAGCGCTTCCTTTTTATCAGTTTAAATAGACTGCAATGCTCACTCTAGAAGTCCCAGACCAGGATTTTACATAAATCATTGCGGAGACAGTTTTTGCCTGGACATCTGCACACCGGGCGACGGGTATTAATACTCATGCACTTTCATTGACTTTACTACCTTGGATATAACTATTGTTCACCACTTTACCGTCAAGTAAAGCAGTACATATTTCAGCAGGCAGAAGTGCACTTTACAGGTGGGCTCTCTATGTTTACATATGGACATCAACTGGAACTAACATTTGTTTTAACCCAAATGCCTGATTGCTATTAACCTGTGCAACAAGAGCTATTGATCTTGTTATTGTGATTTACCTGTGGGTTTCTCTAGATTGCTTTTTTGATTTAATTGCTCTAACACCTTTTATTTTTGTGCTGCTAGTAGGGTTCCCATAAGAAACACCATATCTCGCTGGAACTTGAGATCTAAGCGTGAATATACATTTTTATTATCTTTTAAAGTTAAGGTTGGGCTTGGGTTAGTGTTGTGGTTATGGTTTTGGTTAGGGTTGGGGTTAGGGTTGTGTTGTAGTTAGGGTTGTGGTTAGGGTTATGGTTGGGATTAGGGTTAGGGGTGTGTTGGGGTTAGTGTTGGAGTTAGAATTGGGGGTTTCCACTGTTTATGTACATCAGGGGGTCTCCAAAGGCGACATGGCGCCACCATTGATTCTAGCCAATTTTGTGTTTAAAAAGTCAAACGGTGCTCCCTCCCTTCTGAGCCCTGCCATGCACCCAAACAGTGGATTTTTCCCACATATGGGTATCGGCGTTCTCAGGAGAAATTGCCCACCAATTTTTGTGGTCCATTTTCTCTTGATACCCTTATAAAAATAAAAAAAAATTGGTTCCAAAGTACATTTTTTTGTTAAAAAAGTAAAATGTTCATTTTTTCCTAACACATTGCTTTAGTTCTCGTGAAGCACCTAAAGCATTAATAAACTTCTTGAATGTGGTTTTGCGCCCCTGGAGGGGTGCAGTTTTTAGAATAGTGTCACTTTTGGGTATTTTCTGTGATATTAACCCCCCAAGCTCACTTCAAATATGAGGTGGTCCCTAAAAAAATGGTTAAAAAAATGGTTCAGTAAATTTTGTTGGAAAAATGAGAAATCGTTGGTCAACTTTTAACCCTTATAACGTCCTAACGAAAAAAAAAATACGTTTCCAAAATTGTGCTAATGTAAAGCAGACATGTGGGAAACGTTACTTATTAACTATTTTGTATGACAGCACTCTCTGATTTAAGTGTACAACAACTAAAATTTGAAAATTTCTAAATGTTCAAAATGTTTGCCAAATTTGTGTTTTTCATAATTAAACTACCGTATATACTTGTGTATAAGCCGAGATTTTCAGCACCTTTTTTCGTGCTGAAAATGCCCCCTGGGCTTATTTACGAGTCATAGGGCAGAAACCAGCGGGGGAGGGGATGCCGCGGCAGGAGCCGGTGGCTGGGATCATACTCACCCCTCCCCGTGCCATCGCTGAGGGTCCCTGCAATCCTGCGTTCTCCCTGGCTTCCTGCAGCTCTCCAGCACTGAGCGGTGATGTAATACCCGCTCTTTAAGGTCATGTAATATGGACGCGACGCCACTCCCATGGGCGTGGCCTCCATATTCATGGCCTTAATGAGCGGTATTACATTACTGCTCAGTGCTGGAGAGCTGCAGGAAGCCGGGGAGAACGCAGGATTGCAGGGACGCTCAGCGATGGCACGGGGAGGGGTGAGTATGATGGAGGAGAGGACAAGGAGCACGGAGCTGGACTGGGGATAGAACGGTGGACGGGGGAAGCATGGAGGAGGACGGGGGAGAATGGAGGACGGGGGAAGCATGGAGGAGGACGGGGGGAGAACGGAGGACGGGGAAGCATGGAGGAGGACGGGGAAGCATGGAGCAGGACGGGGGAGGACGGGGGAAGCATGGAGGAGGACGGGGGGAGAACAGAGGACGGGGGAAGCATGGAGGAGGACAATGAGCACGGAGCAGGACGGGGGGAGGATGGAGGGCACAGAGGAGCACGAAGCAGGACGGGAGGAGAGGATGGAGGGCACAGAGGAGCACGGAGCAGGACTGGGGGGCACAGGAGGACGGAGAAGGAATGGGGAGCACAGCGGAGGACGGAGCAGGAGGGGGGGAGTACAGAGGAGAATGGGGGAGCACAGAGCTGGATGGGGGAGCAAGGAGCAGGACGGGGGCAGCACAGAGCAGGAGGGCAGTTTATACACCCGGCTTATACACGAGTCAATAAGTTTTCCCAGTTTTTTGTGGCAAAATTAGGGGGGTCGGCTTATACACGGGTCGGCTTATACACGAGTATATTCGGTATATAGAAGAAATTTTATCATCAACATGAAGTACAATATATCACAAAAAATATTCTCATAATCAGTGGGATACATTGAAGCATTCCAGAGCTATAACTTCATAAACTGACAGTGGTCAGAATTGTAAAAATTGGCTTGGTCATTAAGTACCAAATTGGCTGTCACTAAGGGGTTAATGGACATAGAAAGTTATAAAAAAGGTTAGGCAAGGCATCAGTATAAGAGGTTTTTCATTTAAAAACCTACTTTGTAATTGATATATATATATATATATATATATATATATATATATATATATATACAGTACAGACCAAAAGTTTGGACACACCTTCTCATTCAAAGATTTTTCTGTATTTTCATGACTATGAAAATTGTAGAATCACACTGAAGACATCAAAACTATGAATTAACACATGTGGAATTATACATTACACTGTACAAAAAAGTGAAACAACTGAAAATCTGTCTTATATTCTAGGTTCTTCAAAGTAGCCACCTTTTGCTTTGATTACTGCTTTGCACGCAGAAAAGGTGAACGGCTGGACTCTACAAGCCTAGTTCCCACCGTGAAGCATGGAGGAGGTGGTGTGATGGTGTGGGGGTGCTTTGCTGGTGACACTGTTGTGGGATTTATTCAAAATTGAAGCGGTGAGCGGTCCAGCTCACCCCAAACCATCTCGATTGGCTTCAGGTCTGGTGACTGTGGAGGCCAGGTCATCTGGCGTAGCACCACAACACTCTCCTTCTTGGTCAAATAGCCCTTACACAGTCTGGAGGTGTGTTTGGGGTCATTGTCCTGTTGAAAAATAAATGATGGTCCAACTAAACGCAAACCGGATGGAATAGCATGCTGCTGCAGGATGCTGTAGTAGCCATTCTGGTTCACTATGCCTTCAACTTTGAATAAATCCCCAACAGTGTCACTAGCAAAGCACCTCCACACCATCACACCTCCTCCTCCATGCTTCACGGTGGGAGCCAGGCATGTAGAATCCATCCGTTCACCTTTTCTGCGCGCAAAGCAGTAATCAAAGCAAAAGGTGGGTACTTTGAAGAACCTAGAATATAAGACATATTTTCAGTTGTTTCACACTTTTTTGTAAAGTGTAGTGTATAATTCCACATATGTTAATTCATAGTTTTGATGCCTTCAGTGTGATTCTACAATTTTCATAGCCATGAAAATACAGAAAAATCTTTGAATGAGAAGGTGTGTCCAAACTTTTGGTCTGTACTGTATATATATATATATATATATATATATATATATATATATATATATATACATATATATATATATGTACATATATATATATATACACTGCTCAAAAAAATAAAGGGAACACTTAAGAAACAGACTATAACTCCAAGTAAATCAAACTTCTGTGAAATCAAACTGTCCACTTGGGAAGCAACACTGATTGACAATCAATTTCCCATGCTGTTGTGCAAATAGAAAAGACAACAGATGGAAATTATTGGCAATTATCAAGACACTCATGGAGTGGTTCTACAGGTGGGGACCACAGATCACATCTCAGTACCAATGCTTTCTGGCTGATGTTTTGGTCACTCTTGAAAGATGGTTGTGCTTTCACACTTGTGGTAGCATGAGACGGACTCTACAACCCACACAAGTGGCTCAGGTAGTGCAGCTCATCCAGGATGGCACATCAATGAGAACTGTGGCAAGAAGGTTAGCAGTGTCTATCAGCGTAGTGTCCAGAGGCTGGAGGCGCTACCAGGAGACAGGCCAGTACACCAGGAGATGTGGAGGGGGCCGTAGGAGGGCAACAACCCAGCAGCAGGACCGCTACCTCCGCCTTTGTGCAAGGAGTAACAGGAGGAGCACTGCCACAGCCCTGCAAAATGACCTCCAGCAGGCCACAAATGTGCATGTGTCTGCACAAACAGTTAGAAACTGACTCCATGAGGATGGTCTGAGTGCCCGACCTCCACAGATGGGGGTTGTGCTCACAGCCCAACACTGTGCAGGATGCTTGGCATTTGCCACAGAACACCAGGATTGGCAAATTGGCCACTGGCACCCTGTGCTCTTCACAGATGAAAGCAGGTTCACACTGAGCACATAGAAAGGCAATCGTGAGCACAACTTATAAGTTGGTGGTGCTTCAAGTCTAGGTTCCCACACCAAGAATATAAATAGTAAAGACTAAGCACTCATCTTGTGATATGGGAGAAAATTTAATGGTAGTTTTTCCAAAGAAAACGTTTCGGTCAAACAAGACCTTCGTCAGTAACTACATAAACAAAACAATATATTATTCAAAATATTCTAAATATGTACTCTAACACTATAGTTTTAGCAGTATAATAATAACCAAAGTATATACATAAGTATAAAATGGGTCAAAAGGTTACATAGCATAGTATAATGAAAATAGGTCAATAGTAATAATAGTAGGTGCAGTGAATATCCGCATAGTAACCGCGACAATCTCAGTGAGTGATAAAAGAAAGAAAATAGATTATTATACCTTCAATCTTATGTATGCAGACAAAGCTCCTTAGATACATAGCCCGTATGAAAGATACAAGAAAACCTAGGAAGATAGTGTCAGATAAAGGAGATCATTCTGACAATATTTCCCCATAATTAGAAAGTGACCACACTCAGAGTATACTCACTATAATAGAAGGTTTATACAGCTGTGAAATAAAATAAGACAGTTATAAAGTGAAAATATTTAGAATATTTTGAATAATGTATTGTTTTGTTTATGTAGTTTACTGACGAAGGTCTTGTTTGACCGAAACGTTTTCTTTGGAAAAACTACCATTAAATTTTCTCCCCATATCACAAGATGAGTGCTTAGTCTTTACTATTTACACACTGAGCACATGTGACAGATGTGACAGAGTCTGGAGACACTGTGGAGAGCGATCTGCTGCCTGCAACATCCTTCAGCATGACTGGTTTGGCAGTGGAAATAGAGAATACTTGGCACTCAACTTTGTGAAGTGGATTCCTGTTTATTGCAGTCACAGTACAAATGAAACGTTTCGGTCCAAGTGGACCTTCTTCAATCCGACTGCTTGTGAGGAAGCAATAGTATGAAAAAAAGAGGCAGTATGCCTTCAGAGGTAAGTATCCTTCTATAGTACTGTGCGTAGTACTCTTATGGAGTAGTCCCTTGTTAGGATTTGCTTATTGTGTCTCCCAAATATGGAGGAAGAGGCCAAAGGGCTCTGTGTGTGACTTGGTAGTAGGGAGAAGGATCGCTGGATTCTCTGCTGCTCTGGCGCGGTTTGGCAGTGGGTCAGCAATGGTGTGGGGTGGCATTTATTTGGAGGGCCGCACAGCCCTCCATGTGCTCGCCAGAGGTAGCCTGACTGCCATTAGGTACCGAGATGAGATCCTCAGACCACTTGTGAGACCATATGCTGGTGCGGTTTGCCCTGGGTTCCTCCTAATGAAGGACAATGCCAGACCTCATGTGGCAGGAGTGTGTCAGCAGTTCGTGCAAGATGAAGGCATTGAAGCTATGGACTGGCCCGCCAGTTCCTCAGACCTTAGTCCTATTGAGCACATCTGGGACATCATTTCTCGCTCCATCCACCAACGTCACATTGCACCACAGACTGTCCAGGAGTTGGTAGATGCTTTAGTCCAGGTTTGGGAGGAGATCCCTCAGGAGACCATCCGCCGCCTCATCAGGAGCATGCCAAGGCATTGTAGGGAGGTCATACAGACACATGGAGACCACACACACTACTGAGCATCATTTTGACTTGTTTTAAGGACATTACATTCCACTTTAATTTTGTGGGTGACTCCAAATCCAGGTGTCCATTGGTTAACCCCTTCACCCCCAAGAGTGGTTTGCACGTTAATGACCGGGCCAATTTTTACAATTTTGACCACTGTCTCTTTATGAGGTTATAACTCTGGAACGCTTCAACGGATCTTCGCGATTCTGAGATTGTTTTCTTGTGACATATTGCACTTCACGTTAGTGGTAAAATTTCTTCAATATAACTTTTATTTTTGAAAAAAACGCAAATATGGCGAAAATTTTGAAAATTTTGCAATTTTCAAACTTTGAATTTTTATTCCCTTAAAACAGAGAAATATGTCACACAAAATAGTTAAGTTATAACATTTCCCACATGTCTACTTTACATCAGCACAATTTTGGAACCAAATTTTTTTTTGTTAGGAAATTATAAGAGTTTAAAATTGACCAGCGATTTCTCATTTTTACAACAAAACATGTTGCATTTGGAGAGCCCCTGATGTGCCTAAACAGTGGAAACCCACCACAAGTGACCCCATTTTGGAAACTAGACCCCCTAAGGAACTTATCTAGATCTGTGGTGAGCAATTTTATCCCCCAAGTGCTTCACACGAGTTTATAACATAGAGCCGTAAAATTAAAAAATCATATTTTTTTCCACAAAAATGATCTTTTCACCCCAATTTTTATTTTCCGAAGGGTAACAAGACTCCAAAAGTTATTGTGCAATTTTTCCTGAGTACGCTGATACCCCATACGTGGGGAAAACCACTGTTTGGGTGCATAGCAGAGCTTGGAAGGGAAGGAGCGCCATTTGACTTTTTCAACGCAGAATTGGTTGGACGCCATGTCGTGTTTGGAGAGCTCCTGATCTGCCTAAACAGTAGAAACCCCCCACAAGTGACCCCATTTTGGAAACTAGACCCCCTAAGGAACTTATTTAGATCTGTGTTGAGCAATTTGAACCCCCAAGTGCTTCAGACAAGTTTATAACGTAGAGCCGTAAAATTAAAAAATCATATTTTTTCCACAAAAATGATCTTTTCACCCCAATTTTTATTTTCCCAAGGGTAACAAGACCCCAAAAGTTATTGTGCAATTTTTCCAGAGTACGTTGATACCCCATATGTGGGGGTAAACCACTGTTTGGGTGCATGGCAGAGCTTGGAAAGGAAGGAGCGCCGTTTGACTTTTTCAACGCAGAATTGGCTGGACGTCATGTCATGTTTGGAGAGCTCCTGATCTGCCTAAACAGTGGAAACCCCCCACAAGTGACACCATTTTGGAAACTAGACCCCTCAAGGAACTTAGATGTGTGGTGAGAACTTTGAACCCCCAGGTGTTTCACTAAAGTTTATAACGCCCGAGCATGAAAATAAAAAAATCATATTTTTTCCACAAACATGATATTTTAGTCCCCAACTTTTTATTTTCCCAAGGCTAACAGGAAAATTGGACCCCAAAAGTTGTTGTCCAATTTGTCCTGAGTACGCTGATACCCAATATGTTGTAGAAAACTACTGTATGGGCACACGTCGGGGCTCGGAAGGGAAGTAGTGTGTAAGGTTCTGTGTACATGTTCCTGAAACTCAGTTTTTCCGTCAGCCATTTTACTTTCTGTCTTGCTGCAGCTATCTTGCCCTCAGTCAATATGGAGTTTCCAGCTTGCATGTTCCCGCCCTGATTCTCTCCTCTTGCTTCTTAAGCAGCCACAGCTGAGCAATCAGTGCTTCAGAATCAAGCTTGCAGTGAACCTGTGACCTGACTCCTGGAAGCCTTGGACCTTGTACTCCAGTTATTTCCTATTGTGGAACTTTGGAACACTCGTGGACTTTGGAACCTTGCTATTTGATAAATCCACGTTTGCATGGACTTACGGTAACAGAGAAGAGATCCTGAACCTGTTGTGGAGAGTGATTGCTGAGCTTAAGTTACTCTGGCCTGCTGTGTCTCCTGCTTTTGTATCTGCAAACTGTGTGACTATTATTGCCACTTGTATGAAGTAATACAAGACCTTCTATATCAAACCTGTGACTCCTGTGTTTTCATCGCACCCAAGCACAAGACACTATATGAACTGTACTCCTTACATTACAAGATTCTGAAGCCAAACGTTAGTGTCTGCTGGGTCTGGAAAGGCTGTGTCTGCTGTAACTGTGGATATCAGACGTCCGGTTGTACTTTCTGTGATGACAGTGGTTGTGACTTCTCACAACCATTCCAGGTGAGCAATTCCCTTAATTTTTTTTTCTCTCTGCAGTGTTACCACAGGTAAACACTATTGTTTTTTTTTTTCTTTCCTCTTTTGTGTCTGCTGTAACTGTGGATATCAGATGTCCGGTTGAACTTTCTGTGATGATAGTGGTTGTGACTTCTCACAACCATTCCAGGTGAGCAGTTCCCTTAATTTTTTTTTCTCTCTGCAGTGTTACCACAGGTAAACACTATTGTTTTTTTTTTTTTTCTCCTCTCCTTCCAGTACTCCTGTCTTAAAAGATCTGGAAAATGGAGGCCCGCATAAAGGAACTTTGCGAGTGACTGATAAT
>JARQOD010008095.1:0-36864 GCA_033576555.1 Oophaga sylvatica
GAAGAAGAAAGATGGAGGCCTACGCCCTTGCTTGGATTTCCGCGAACTTAATCGGATTACTGTTCGAGATCCGTATCCACTCCCTCTTATTCCTGATCTCTTCAATCAAATTGTTGGCGCCAAATGGTTTTCTAAATTGGATCTCAGGGGGGCGTATAATCTGATTAGGATAAAAGAGGGGGATGAGTGGAAAACGGTGTTTAACACGCCGGAGGGACATTATGAGAACCTAGTCATGCCTTTTGGTCTGACTACTGCACCAGCAGTATTCCAACATTTTGTTAATGACATTTTTCGTCACCTTGTGGGGCTGTTTGTGGTTGTATATTTGGACGACATTTTAATTTACTCGCCAGATCTTGTGTCTCATCAGGAGCATGTGAGACAGGTGTTGCAGATCTTGCGAGACAATAAACTATACGCCAAACTTGAGAAGTGTGTATTTGCCGTACAGGAACTTCAGTTTTTGGTTTTTTTGGTGTCAGCCTCCGGTTTCCGTATGGACCCTGAAAAGGTGAGAGCAGTGCTTGAATGGGATCAGCCAGGGGATCTTAAGGCTCTGCAGCGTTTTTTGGGGTTTGCTAACTACTACCGGAAATTTATTTGTAATTTCTCATCTGTCGTCAAACCTCTCACTGACATGACAAGAAAAGGGACGGATTTTTCTAAATGGTCGGACAAAGCTTGCCAAGCCTTTTCCTCTTTGAAGAAATGTTTTGCTTCGGCACCCGTTCTCATCCAACCAGATGCATCTCAGCCGTTCATTGTGGAGGTGGATGCGTCTGACGTAGGGGTGGGTGCTATATTGTCCCAGGGTCCGTCCCCTGGTAAATGGCATCCGTGCGCTTTCTTTTCTAAGAAATTGTCGTCCGCCGAAAGGAATTATGATATCAGCAATAGGGAACTTTTGGCCATTAAGTTAGCTTTTGAAGAATGGCGTCACTTTTTGGAGGGGGCAGTCCACCCGGTTACCGTTATTACTGATCACAAGAACCTGTTGTATTTGGAATCCGCTAAGCGTCTGAATTCCAGACAAGCTCGATGGTCGTTGTTTTTTACCAGGTTTAATTTTGTCGTCACTTATCGCCCGGGGTCTAAGAATGTAAAGGCTGATGCCTTGTCTCGCAGTTTCCCAGGGGCCGGGAAAACGGATGACCCAAGTCCTATCCTTCAGGAGGGGGTGGTAGTGTCGGCTGTATTTTCTGAGCTTGAGGAGGAGGTGTTAGAGGCTCAGGGGGACGCCCCTGCAGGACCTCCAGGGAGACTGTTTGTCCCAAATCTGTTGAGACAAAAGGTTATTGAGGCACATCATAATTCTGCTCTAGCAGGACATCCAGGGAGTAAGGCTACTTTAGATCTCCTTTCTCGCCGGTTTTGGTGGCCTAATGCTAATAAAGATGTTATAACTTTTGTTGCGTCATGTGGGGTGTGTGCTCGCTCTAAAACCCCTCATACCCGTCCGTCTGGGACCCTTTTACCCTTGAAACTTCCGGAGCGTCCATGGACTCATTTATCTATGGACTTCATTACGGACCTTCCTCCGTCGTCAGGGAATACTGTCATACTGGTGGTTGCTGACAGGTTCAGTAAGATGGCACATTTCGTTGCTCTTCCTGCACTCCCTAATGCTAAAACTCTGGCGCAGGTGTTCATTAGGGAGATCGTTAGACTTCATGGGTTGCCTTCTGATGTGGTGTCAGATAGGGGGTCTCAGTTTGTGTCCAAATTTTGGAGGGCATTTTGTTTACGTCGGGGGATGCAATTGTCATTTTCCTCGGCTTTTCATCCGCAGACCAATGGTCAGACAGAGCGTCTGAATCAGAGCTTAGAGACATAGCTCCGGTGTTTTGTCTCAGAGATCCAAGAGGACTGGTCTTCTTTCTTGCCTCTGGCAGAGTTCGCTCTTAACAACAGGCGGAGCGAGTCCACTGGTAAGTCCCCGTTTTTTGGGGCATATGGTTTCCATCCCCAGTTTTGTACTTTCAATGGGGGGGGCCCTTCTGGGGTTCCTGAGGAGGAGCGTTTCTCGTCGTCACTTGCTTCTGTGTGGAGAGGTGTATTGAATAATCTGAGTGCGATGGGGAACCGTTACAAACGTATGGCTGATAGGAGGAGAGTTTCTGGTCCAGATCTGAATGTGAACGATCTGGTATGGTTGTCTACCAGGAATATAAAACTTAAAGTGCCCTCCTGGAAACTGGGTTCCAGATTCATCGGGCCGTACAGGATCAGTTCCATAATTAATCCTGTGGCATTTCGTCTGGACCTCCCTCCTACGTTTAAAATTCATAATGTGTTCCACAAGTCATTACTTAAAAGGTATGTGGCACCAGTCATACCGTCACCTCTACCTCCTCCTCCTGTGTTGGTCAATGGTAACTTGGAATTTCAAGTATCAAAGATCATTGACTCACGTCTGAATCGCCGGTCCCTTCAGTACTTGGTGCATTGGAAGGGGTATGGTCCAGAGGAGAGGACGTGGGTCCCTGCGTCTGATGTTAACGCAGATCGTTTGGTTCGGACCTTCCACAGAACTCACCCGGGCAGGCCTGGCCCTGAGGGTCCGGAGGCCCCTCGTAGAAGGGGGGGTACTGTCATGTGTGCATTGCCACGAAGATCGTCGCGGTTGCACATTTTGACTTCTCACAGCTGAGCTGCTGTTTCTTTGTGTTTGGCAGCTAGGGAGTTAATTCTGTCTGTGCTCGGTTCTGGGACTGGGTGCAGTTTCTCCCGGCTGCAATTGATTATTTGTTGATTGGTTTCCTTTAAATTCCTGGTTGTCTGCTTGGGGAGTTGCCAGTGAAACCTTCATGCAGACCACGATAGGAATGAATCTGTATAGACTTTAGTTGTGAGCTCCTTAGTTGTTCTAAGCTCAACTTGGTTAGAGTTTATTTCCCAGACCATTTATGTTCCTTTGGTGTTTGAGTGTGTATGCAAGCGAGTGTTATCCTGTCTGTCTTATATGTCTAATCTGTGTATTTAGCTGAGATCAGCCCATATCCCTTTGGTGGTAGTCAGGATCCTTCTTAGGACTGATTACAGGGTTCAGGGTCTGATAGGAGACAGGGTTAGGTTGGAGACTTGGACCTCTGAACCATTATCAGTACCTCCAAGGTGAGGGATTAGTTAGGACCCCAGTTTAGGGTCAGGTTAGATCCCGGTCCACCTCTTTCCTGTTTCAGCTCATCAAGTCCTCAAGATTAACCCTGAGTTCAGCAGATATCGTGTCAGGTAAATCTATTCTATACTTACATGCTGATGTTGCTATACTAGTTGTTGTATAGAGTGTTGTTCCTGTATTAATAGTTTACTGACATTGTATACATATCATTAGACAGCGTGACACCTAGATACATTCGTGGTGATTTATCTGGATGATATTCTAATTTTTTCTAACTCCACAGAGGAACATCATGGACATGTGAGAATGGTCTTAGAACGTCTAAGACAAAACCATCTTTACATCAAACTTGAAAAGTGTGAATTCCATAGGACCGAAATTCAATTTCTGGGGTATGTACTGTCTACACAAGGGATTAGTATGGATGGAAGCAAGACCCAAGCCATCAAGGATTGGCCAATTCCTAGAAATGTGAAGGAGGTGCAGCGCTTCATCGGGTTTGCCAACTTCTATAGACGTTTCATTAGGAATTTCTCTGAGGTAGTGTCACCTATCACCCAACTTACCCGGAAAGAGTCTAGGTTCTCCTGGACCCCCCAAGCCCAGGAAGCATTTTCCCGTCTAAAGGATAAATTTACCACCACACCTATCTTAGTACATCCCAACCCCGAACTTGCCTTCATAATCATAGAATCATAGAATCATAGAATGGTAGAGTTGGAAGGGACCTCCTGGGTCATCTGGTCCAACTCCCTGCTCAAAGCAGGATTCTCTAAATCATCCCAGACAGATGTCTATCCAGCCTCTGTTTGAAGACTTCCATTGAAGGAGAATTTACCACCTCTCGTGGCAGCCTGTTCCACTCATTGATCACCCTAACTGTCAAAAAGTTTTTTCTAATATCTAATCTGTGTCTCCTCCCATTCAGTTTCATCCCATTGCTTCTAGTCTTTCCTTGCGCAAATGAGAATAAAGATGATCCTTCTACAATGTGACAGCCCTTGAGATAATAGAGGTGGATGCTTCAGACTGTGCCGTTGGAGCTATACTCTCTCAGAGAACAGGTGAGAAGAATGTCTTGCATCCCTGTGCCTTCTTTTCCCAGCAGTTGTCTTCGGCTGAGAGCAACTACGATGTGGGCAATAGAGAGTTGTTGGCCATTATTGCCGCCTTCAAAGAATGGAGACACCTTCTTCAGGGAGCTGCACAGCAAATAGTCGTCCTGACAGACCATCGTAACCTTGAATTTATCAGGTCGGCTAAGTGCCTGACTCCTCGCCAGGCTCGCTGGAATCTTTTCCTAAACCAATTTAATTTTGTAATTTCTTATAGGCCAGGATCGCGCAATGGAAAGGCTGATGCACTCTCTAGGATTCATTCAGCAGAGACCCGTCCACTTACTCCTCCTAAGACTATTCTTCCTGACTCTAGATTCCTGGGAGTGATTCATAATCAAGACCTACTTAAGGACATCAAGGAAGCATACCATGCGGATTCTTTGTTGGCACAACCCCCAAGGGACGTAAGTCTTGTCTTTAAAAATGGTGTGTGGATTCAAGGACAACGTCTGTATATACCTGAAACAGTCAGATTGAGAGTATTGCAACTCATCCACGATTCCAAGATAGCTGGGCATAGAGGAATTCTAAAGACACAGGAATTTCTTTCTCGTTTCTTTTGGTGGCCCACTTACAGGAAAGATGTTTTAAACTATGTCACTTCATGTGAAGTCTGTGCAAGATGCAAAACACCTCGCTCCTCACCAACTGGTCTGTTGCAACCCCTTCCCACCCGTCCCGCCCGTGGGGATCCATTTCTATGGACTTCATTGTGGAGTTACCAACCTCTCAAGGGAAGAACACCATTCTAGTGGTGGTTGATCGTTTAACAAAGGCAGCTCATTTTATCCCTTGTGTCGGCTTACCCACTGCAAGACAGACATCAGACTTAATGATTAAGAATGTGTTTCGCTTACATGGAGTACCGGATGAGGTCATTTCGGATCGAGGGGTGCAATTCACTTCAAGGTTTTGGCAAAAATTTCTGTGCCGCATTGAAAAATATTTAGACTTGAGAGTCCTCAGTGGTTGATACCTTTTAATGTCCGCATTGGACATTAAAGTAAACCTTTCTTCTGCTTTTCATCCCCAGACTAATGGACAGACAGAACGAACCAATCAGACCCTGGAGCAGTATCTCCGCTGCTTTATCTGCCACCTACAGGATGATTGGGTGGATCTACTTCCACTGGCTGAGTTCTCGTATAACAACTCTCAGAGCGCCTCCACTAAGCAGTCTCCTTTTTACTCCAATTTAGGTTATCATCCTAACATTCTTCCTCGATTTCCCATAGAAACGCCCTTGCCAGCAGTGGCTGAAAGAATCACGTCTTTACAAAAGAATATGGATCTTCTAAAGGAAAATCTAGAATTGGCTCAGGAAAGGTACAAGAAAGCAGCAGATAAATTTCGTAAACCTGCACCAGCTTTCAAGGTAGGAGACTTGGTCTGGCTGTCAACCAGAAATCTTAAGTTAAGGATTCCATCGTCTAAGTTGGGACATAAATACATTGGACCCTATAAAATCAGTAAAATTATAAGTGCCGTTGCTTGTCGTCTTCAACTGCCCAGAACTATGAGAATCCACCCTGTCTTTCATGTATCCCTACTAAAGGCTGCGTCACCCAATACGTTTCCTGGACGTTCTTCTCCTTGCCCTGACCCAGTGCTAGTCGATGGTCAGGAAGAATTTGTGGTGGAAAGGATTCTAGATTCCAGGTTGTATAGAAATCAGTTACAATATTTGATTAAATGGCAGGGCTACCCAGTGGAGGACAACTCATGGGAACCGGTCAATAACGTTAATGCTCCTCGCTTGCTCCGTCAGTTTCATCAGAGGTACCCAAACAAGCCTGGTCTGAGGTCATCCGGAGGTTGTCCCTAAGGGGGGAGTAATGTAAGGTTCTTTGTACATGTTTCTTGAAACTCAGTTTTTCCGTCGGCCATTTTGCTTTCTGTCTTGCTGCAGCTATCTTGCCCTCAGTCAATATGGAGTTTCCAGCTTTCATGTTCCCGCCCTGATTCTCTCCCTCTTGCTTCTTAAGCAGCCTCAGCTGAGCAATCAGTGCTTCAGAATCAAGCCTGCAGTGAGCCTGTGACCTGACTCCTGGAAACCTTAGACTTTGTACTCCAGCTATTTCCTACTGAGGAACTCTGAAGCACTTGTGGACTCTGGATACCTGCTATTTGATAAATCCACGTTTGCATGGAATTACGGTAACAGAGAAGAGATCCTGAACCTGTTGTGGAGAGTTATTGCTGAGCTTAAGTTACTCTGGCCTGCTGTGTCTCCTGCTTCTGTACCTGCAAACTGTGTGACCCTTTTTTCCACTTGTATGAAGTAATACAAGTCCTTCTATATCAAACCTGTGTCTCATGTGTTTTCCTCGCACCCAAGCACAAGACGCTATATGAACTGTACACCATACATTACAAGAGGTGTTATCAGTCATTGTACAGGAGGAGGAGGTGAGCTGTGACTTCACCTATTGTGAATGGTGGATCCTGTGTTATCTACTGTATATAGAGGTGTTATCAGTCATTGTACAGGAGGAGGAGGTGAGCTGTGACATCACCTATTGTGAATGGTGGATCCATTGTTATCTACTGTATATAGAGGTGTTATTAGTCATTGTACAGGAGGAGGTGAGCTGTGACATCACCTATTGTGAATGGTGGATCCTGTGTTGTCTGTATATAGAGGTGTTATCAGTCATTGTAAAGGAAGAGGAGGTGAGCTGTGATATCACCTATTGTGAATTGTGGATCCTGTGTTATCTACTGTATATAGAGGTGTCATCAGTCATTGTACAGGAGGAGGAGGTGAGCTGTGACATCACCTATTGTGAATAGTGGATCCTGTGTTATCTACTGTATATAGAGGTGTTATCAGTCATTGTACAGGTGGAGGAGGTGAGCTGTGACATCACCTATTGTGAATGGTGGATCCTGTGTTATCTACTGTATATACAGGTGTTATCAGTCATTGTACAGGAGGAGGAGGTGAGCTGTGATATCACCTATTGTGAATGGTGGATCCAGTGTTATCTACTGTATATAGAGGTGTTATCAGTCATTGTACAGGAGGAGGAGTGAGCTGTGACATCACCTATTGTGAATGGTGGATCCTGTGTTATCTACTGTATATAGAGGTGTTATCAGTCATTGTACAGGAGGAGGAGGTGAGCTGTGATATCACCTATTGTGAATGGTGGATCCTGTGTTATCTACTGTATATAGAGGTGTTATCAATCATTGTACAGGAGGAGGAGGTGAGCTGTGACATCACCTATTGTGAATGGTGGATCCTGTGTTATCTACTGTATATAGAGGTGTTATCAGTCATTGTACAGGAGGAGGAGGTGAGCTGTGACATCACCTATTGTGAATGGTGGATCCTGTGTTATCTACTGTATATAGAAGTGTTATCAGTCATTGTACAGGAGGAGGAGGTGAGCTGTGACTTCACCTATTGTGAATGGTGGATCCTGTGTTATCTACTGTATATAGAGGTGTTATCAGTCATTGTACAGGAGGAGGAGGTGAGCTGTGACATCACCTATTGTGAATGGTGGATCCTGTGTTATCTACTGTATATAGAGGTGTTATCAGTCATTGTACAGGAGGAGGAGGTGAGCTGTGACATCACCTATTGTGAATGGTGGATCCTGTCTTATCTACTGTATATAGAGGTGTTATCAGTCATTGTACAGGAGGAGGAGGTGAGCTGTAACATCACCTATTGTGAATGGTGGATCCTGTCTTATCTACTGTATATAGAGGTGTTATCAGTCATTGTACAGGAGGAGGAGGTGAGCTGTGACATCACCTATTGTGAATGATGGATCCTGTCTTATCTACTGTATATAGAGGTGTTATCAATTATTGTCGTCACCCCACAAAACAAGAGCCTCATACATGTCGATGGATAAAGTAAAATGTGACACTTGATAAAAGTAAAGAAATGAAAAATTCCTTGGTTGGGGGTAGTTGCATTCTCTTACCCCCAGTCCTTACATTTCCAGCTCACAGGATGACCTCTCCTGACACCGCTGATCTCTGGGTCCCCTGTGCCTTCTGGTTCCTGAAGTGCGCACTGTTTGGTGTGATCCCTACTAATGACGTCACGTGTGTGATGGTGTTGTCACTCTGACAGGCCACGGCCGTACATGTCAGTGCGGGCACACGTTGTCCTGCCTGGCACATGGCTGGCGCTGGTTATTTTGGGGGCATGTTTTAGGATGCAGCAGACCTCTTTAAATTCATGTTAAGAACTTATAATGCTGCCCTTCACCTCGCCAAACAGACCTACTTCACCACCCTGATCTCCTCACTAGCCAACAACCCCAAGAAACTTTTTGACACTTTTCACTCCCTCCTCAGGCCAAAAGCACAAGCCCCTATCACAGACATTTGTGCTGACGACCTGGCCTCCCACTTTATAGAAAAAATAGAGAACATCCGTCAGGAAATCTGCTCTCTACCACCAAGTGCTGTGACTCCCATCCCTCCCTGCATTTCCCCTGGCTCACTTTCCACATTTGATCCCATCACAGAAGAAGAAGTCTCCAGACTCCTCTCTTCCTCTCCTCCGACTACATGCACTACCGACCCCATTCCCTCACATCTCCTCCAGTCTCTCTCTCCAGTTGTCACAACTCACCTAACTACAATCTTTAATCTCTCACTCTCCTCTGGCATTTTCCCATCCTCCTTCAAACACTCCATCATTACTCCATTACTAAAGAAACCCGCTCTCGACCCTTCCTGCACAAACAACTACAGACCGGTCTCCAATCTCCCCTTCATCTCTAAACTTTTGGAGCGCCTAGTCTACTCCCGCCTCACCCGTTACCTCTCCACTTACTCCCTCCTAGACCCTTCACAGTCCGGCTTCCGACCCCTACATTTGACCGAAACTGCACTCATCAAAGTGACCAATGACCTTCTGACAGCAAAACGTAACGGTGACCACTCTCTGCTCATTCTTCTCGACCTTTCTGCAGCTTCGACACGGTTGACCACCGTCTCCTACTGTCTAGGCTCCACTCACTAGGTATTAAGGACACTGTTCTCTCCTGGTTCTCCTCCTATCTTTCTGACCGTTCCTTCAGTGTTTCGTTCTCTGGCTCCACGTCATCTCCTCTTCCTCTCACTGTCGGTGTACCCCAGGGCTCAGTCTTTGGCCCCCTTCTCTTCTCTCTCTACACGGCCCCAATTGGACAGACCATCAGTAGATTTGGCTTTCAGTACCATCTTTATGCTGATGACACACAACTATACACGTCATCCCCCGACCTTACCCCCGCTGTTCTACAGAACGCCACTGACTGTCTGTCTGCAGTCTCCAACATCATGTCCGCTCTCTATCTGAAACTCAACCTCTCCAAAACTGAACTTCTTCTGCTCCCACCGTCTACTAACCTCCCTAAATCTGACATTTCCCTCTCCGTGGGCAGCGCCATGATAACACCCCGGCAGCAGGCTCGCTGTCTGGGGGTTATGTTTGACACCAATCTCTCCTTTACCCCCATATACAATCTCTTGCCCGCTTTTGCCGTCTACACCTAAAGAACATCTCTAGAATCCGCCCTTTTCTCACCATGGAAACAACAAAAACCCTCACTGTAGCATTGATCCACTCCCGCCTGGACTACTGTAACGCTCTATTACTTGGCC
The DNA here is from genome assembly GCA_033576555.1 of Oophaga sylvatica. NCBI lineage: Eukaryota > Metazoa > Chordata > Amphibia > Anura > Dendrobatidae > Oophaga > Oophaga sylvatica. The sequence continues at coordinate 9,862 of JARQOD010008095.1, forward strand.
TCCCCATTACTCGACTATCCCTCTCCAGTCCATCCTTAATGCAGCAGCCAGGGTCATCCATCTGGCTAACCGGTACTCGGACGCGTCCGCTCTTCGCCAGTCCTTACACTGGCTGCCCATTAATTATAGGATCCAATTCAAAGTACTTGTTCTCACCCACAAAGCTCTCCACAGTGCAGCACCCCCCTACATCTCCTCCCTCATTTCTATCTATCGGCCTAACCGACTGCTGCGCTCTGCAAACGACTTTCGACTAAACTCTGCACTAATCCGTACCTCCCACTCCCGACTCCAAGACTTCTCCCGCGCCTGCGCCAATCCTCTGGAATGCTCTACCCCAAGAAATTAGGACTATCCACAATTTGCATGGTTTCAGGAGCTCCCTCAAAACACATTTGTTCAGAGTGGCCTATCACATTCACTAATCAAAGTCATTCTATGTGTAAGTGTGTGTGTGTGTGTGTGTGTGTGTGTGTGTGTGTGTGTGTGTGTGTGTGTGTGTGTGCGTGTGTGTGTAGCCCATTCACTATCTCCATCCATCCCTCACTTCCTCAAGATGGCTGGACCATCATTGTAAATGCACCATTGTATATACACACCTGTACTTTGTATCTCCCCCACCTCATTGTAGATTGTAAGCTCTCACGAGCAGGGTCGTCTTATTTTGCTTTAATTATTGTATTGTTAACGTTGTTACTTATGACTTGTGTTTTGAAACTGTTAAACTGTAAAGCGCTGCGGAATATGATGGCGCTATATAAATAAAGATTATTATTATTATTATTAGGTGGTCTGGCTCCTGTGCCCTCCTAATCCGACGTCTCCTATACAGCTCTAGCCTTCGGGTGGTTTAACCCTGTAAGTGAGGCCCGACAATGAATACCCTGCTGAAGACATGCATGAGAATGGGGGGCACCGAGGAAGCTCCCCTTCAAGGAATGTGACATTGCACCCGCAGCCCCCCACCGGCGGCCATGAGCTCCCGCACCTCATTATCTCTGCTCAGTGAAGGGCAGCGGAGGAGAGGCGGCTCAGGCGGATTTCAAAAATGAGATTTCTTAAGCAGATTATTGCTGTGACTGTGGGGTCCGAGCCGGACGCTGTGAATTAATAACGTTCCTTTCTGACGGGCAGTCTTATCGGCGGCGTAGGAAGTCCCATGTAAGGGCAGCGACGTGCTTTAATATCACGCTGATGACACGGCGCTGAGCTCTGACCGATCGATTATCACGGCTTTAACGCCTCGTCCTGATGGAAAAGGTTTTCTCATTAACTGTGTGTCGCAGATGCCACCGGTAACCCTGTAGATGCCAGGGCACGGGCGCTCCGACTAGACGAGACATGGGGGGCTTCTGTTCATTAGGGCCAAACTGGGTCCTAAGAAACTTATATAATTCACATACGGATATGTTCACACATAGCGTTTTTTTTTTGCATGAAAAATTATGTCTTTTTTGCATTTTTATGCTATTTTGAGTTTTAAGCTTTTTTTTATCTCAAAAAGGAAAAACTGCAGTAAAAATGCTGTAAGGATCGATACGGCTATTTTTAAGAAAAAGACTTTACAAAGTTCACTCCTTTTGCTGCTATTGTAAACCACAGGGGTTTTTTTTTATCAAGAAAAAAGGTGAGTAAAAATGCTACATGTGAACGAGCCCAAAGCTGGATATGAATTGACAGTTTGGGGGTCTAGAGAAGGTTTAACCCTTTCCTCACATCTGGCCTATATGTACAATGGACATGTGGAGAGCTGAGGCATCTGATGCCGGCTGTGTTATACAGATGATGCCCGTCTGTGACTGCTGCTCTGATCGCGGCAGGTTAACCGCTTAGATGTCCAGATCTATAGTGACAGCGGCATTTAAGTGGTCAGAAAGAGGGGAGCGGATGGGCTGGCATGGCAGCTGTAGGCATGGGGTCTCTACCGGTCACATACCCGAGGGCAGCCGAGGATCTAACCTCCTTCTCATCTTCCCTGGTGATTATTGAGAGTCCTGGCAGGATGGTGACAGGGGGATTAAGGACTCTTACATCTAAAAGAGGTTTTTGAAATTCATCTGAGCCAATAGTTCTGTTTTGGTAATGGCTGATTTTCTTTATGCTGCTCCTGTCGTGACCCGCACCACAATTGTGGGTTACCAGGGCAATGGGGTACTCAGAGCCAAGCCCATGGAAGTCTATGGGGTTGTCACAGGTAGCGGTGGCTCGGTCTGTGGCCCTGGCGGTCAGGCGTATGTTGGGGGGAATTATTTACAGGGGATTTGGTATATAACAGTTCGTGACGCCACCTGTAGTTTTCTGATCACTAAGACCAGCGCTGCTGTAGATCTCTGAGGGGATGGTGTGGCAGCTAGATGTCGGGTCCCCTACAGGTGGGACTCTTCCCTCAGGGTCTATAGTGATGATGATGTCGTGAAGGTATGCAGTTAAATGACACAGTCTCACACATTAAAGCTTCTTTCCATACCTTTTACTTTCCAAGATGATAAGGCAGGTCCCGGGAAGCTGTTGGGGTGGATGGAGGATGCGTTTCAAGGTAACGGCTGAGCAGGTTAGAGGCCTCCTTAACTTTCAATGTAATGAGTCCAACTTGCATGAAGCTAAGTTCACTCTAAAACTCCAGCTAATTCTGTAGCTGTACTGCCCGGTCAGTATAGTGGTCGGAGCCTTCCTTTGAGAGAGCTGGTTGCTTACTGATGTCCGGCAGAACTCAGAGTTCCCACTCTTCCTGACCCCTGTTACGTACCGACGCTAAGGGCTTGTTCCTGAGACTTGAAGTCCAGCGAACCTCTGGTTGTTCTATCACTACGCTTGAAGCGGTAGCAACACTTCGGTCCCCAGTGACCGGTGAATAGTGCAGACAATCCAATGTCCAAGGCACTTCTATAATTCCTTTCCACTGCGCCCTTCGCCCTGCTCGCGCTCTTAACATAAGCACTCTCATCCAAATAGTCACAGTCCTTTCTTCTGACCTTTCTTAGAGCTCGCTGCCAGATTCCCAGTTTCTCCCAGTTCAGGAACACATCATCTGAACTTCACTGTCCTTAGGACAGGCGACTGAAGTACTGCTGCAAAACTCTTCCTCCCTCCAAGTCCAGACTAGACAGACTTCCTGATGGGATGACTCACTCCTGAGCCACCCGAGCTAGACTCTTTTTTAGCTGCTGCCTGACACTACCTTATATACTCTGTGGGTGTGTCTAGGTGTGATGAGTGAGTGAATGCATATCAAGCATTAAACCATTACCTGTCCACGCATCCTCCCGGATCAATGTGTACCCTACATACCAGGGCTACACATCCCCCCTTGGTAAAATACAGCACTCCCGGGCTGTGAAATAGACAAAGAAAGAATTTTTGTTTTGCATTAAACATTTAACATCAAACTCTTCCCAGCAGGGAGGTGAGAAATTCTTAAATGTTGCATTGTATACAATGGTCATTAATAAAATACAAAAGTAGTAAGACGTTTTCATATAAATACACATAGTATTCTTGTGAAGGACCCGCACCAAACCTTCAACGTGGGTCCTGGGTGGGCTGCAGGACATCTGAATGCAGACCTCACTCAGTGCCACACCATACGGGTTTTACGTTCAGAGGTAGACGTTGTGCTGTGGTTTTATTGTAAAACCAAGATAGGGCACAAAGTGCAACTATTTACAAGATACAGTTTTTGGGCTGGCTCAGTCCTCAGCCTCTCAGTCCATTATGAGGAAAAGACACATATATTATATCCACATCAAAACACATTTTTAAAACTTACAATAAAGTGCAAATAAATCTTCTCATAACCTTGTATATTATATCCTCTTACCCAGCCGGGTATTCTACTTATTGCAAAATATGTAAACATTACATACTTTTTAGTACATTTCTGCAAACTTTCTTTTTCAACTTTATACACGCTTCGATGTGGCGAACCCTTGTCTGGGTCCTACCGGTCTTCATTATTTACTAATTTCAGTGACGTCTTCCACACCGGGTGCTGGAACGACGCGATGATCCTTAGATCTCATGACAAACAAGTCGTGACTTGCTATCAACGTTTGTGTCGCTACAGTCCTCATGCGAACCACTGGGGGCGCAACGGGTACCTCTTCATTACAAAATGCTGATGGCATCGCTGCTGGTGCCGCTAAGTCCGGCGGTGTTATTGATGATCTGAACGGGGTCGCAGGGTTGCGATCTAATGTGAGGTACCAGCAGAGAAGAATATTCAGGGGGCGATGCAGGGGCACGGCCTGATGCAGCGGGGGCACGGGACTGTGACCTGCTGGCAATGGTGACGTTACCAGCTTCGGGGACAGGGTCACGGACGATTTCCACATTAAGGGCATACCACCCCTTCAGGCCCCAGTGCCTTGTGTAAGTGACTATGTCCCCGTCATACAGGTCCCTTCCGGGATGGCCTTGCGGTAGGTGGGATTCCACGTCCCTACGGCTGACAAAGATCCCCGGGTAGAGGCCCGGTTCACGGATGAAGCCCCAGCCCTTGCGGAGCTGGAACTCCGTAACACTCCCCTGTCGCCGCGGTTCCCGTAGGTACCTTTGTCGCGACGGACAGTCTCCTTGTCGGCAATCAGCTCCTCATGCTGCTGCTGTCTGTTGCGCTTGATCTCCCGTTCCTCCTCCTGTCGTTGTTGCCACTCGCTTTCCCACACTCCGGCGTACGCGACGTCATCAAGACGCTCCATCGCGTCCCAGTTAATTTCAGGTAACGACGGGCAAGATCCCTCCGGTGTCCCTACCGGGGAACAATCATCTGTTGCGGCCTCCTGGCCGGGCGGGCGTTCCGGTACTGGCTGGACCTCCTCAACCTCCTTCGCCTCCACCGCTCCATCGGTGGGATCAGGGTCGGTCCTTTTGGGGGTAGCCTCCGGTTGCTCCTTAGCCTTGGGCAGCAGAAGTTTGGGCAATTCAAATGGCAGAGTGTCGTCGAAGGGAGAGAACACCGCGTCCCACAGCCGCCGCTGTATCTGGGTACGCCGGCGTCTCTCAATCTCCTCCATGCCAGGTTGTTGCAGGATCATTTTCTTTAACCTAGCGTTTTCTTCTCCAACCTCCAGCAAGGTTTGCTGCAGGTGCCGGACCACAGATGGCTCCGGTTCCAGTGGCAGCTTGGCTGGGGAACGGGGCCTGCCTTCCACCGCCTCCCTGCTCGGCTGCACACGTCCTGCCTCCATCATGTTCCAAAACATCCCCTGGTTACTTTTAGGAACACACTGGTTCTCTCCGTGGAGGCGGGCTTTGCATCTCCTTCTCCTTGGATTGGGGATGAAGAGGAGGCGTATTTCTTTTGCAGTAGGGCAGGACCGTATATTGTAATAGCACTTTGAGAGGGCAGGCATTTTCTTCGCGCCTTAGGGGGGCACACGCCCACGAATCCACGCCCACCTTCTTCTCCAGCGCCTCAGGGCGCGAATATGGCGACAAAGATGGCGATATTTGGCGCCAAAAGTGCAAACAGTCCTTTTCCACAAAACAGTTCACAGGCACACAGGGCTCGCAATTTTGCGAGTTTCTCATCCTGTTCGTGACGCCAAGTTGTCGTGACCCGCACCACAATTGTGGGTTACCAGGGCAATGGGGTACTCAGAGCCGAGCCCATGGAAGTCTATGGGGTTGTCACAGGTAGTGGTGGCTCGGTCTGTGGCCCTGGCGGTCAGGCGTATGTTGGGGGGGGATTATTTACAGGGGACTGGTATATAACAGTTCGTGACGCCACCTGTAGTTTTCTGATCACTAAGACCAGCGCTGCTGTAGATCTCTGAGGGGATGGTGTGGCAGCTAGATGTCGGGTCCCCTACAGGTGGGACTCTTCCCTCAGGGTCTATAGTGATGATGATGTCGTGAAGGTATGCAGTTAAATGACACAGTCTCACACATTAAAGCTTCTTTCCATACCTTTTACTTTCCAAGATGATAAGGCAGGTCCCGGGAAGCTGTTGGGGTGGATGGAGGATGCATTTCAAGGTAACGGCTGAGCAGGTTAGAGGCCTCCTTAACTTTCAATGTAATGAGTCCAACTTGCATGAAGCTAAGTTCACTCTAAAACTCCAGCTAATTCTGTAGCTGTACTGCCCGGTCAGTATAGTGGTCGGAGCCTTCCTTTGAGAGAGCTGGTTGCTTACTGATGTCCGGCAGAACTCAGAGTTCCCACTCTTCCTGACCCCTGTTACGTACCGACGCTAAGGGCTTGTTCCTGAGACTTGAAGTCCAGCGAACCTCTGGTTGTTCTATCACTACGCTTGAAGCGGTAGCAACACTTCGGTCCCCAGTGACCGGTGAATAGTGCAGACAATCCAATGTCCAAGGCACTTCTATAATTCCTTTCCACTGCGCCCTTCGCCCTGCTCGCGCTCTTAACATAAGCACTCTCATCCAAATAGTCACAGTCCTTTCTTCTGACCTTTCTTAGAGCTCGCTGCCAGATTCCCAGTTTCTCCCAGTTCAGGAACACATCATCTGAACTTCACTGTCCTTAGGACAGGCGACTGAAGTACTGCTGCAAAACTCTTCCTCCCTCCAAGTCCAGACTAGACAGACTTCCTGATGGGATGACTCACTCCTGAGCCACCCGAGCTAGACTCTTTTTTAGCTGCTGCCTGACACTACCTTATATACTCTGTGGGTGTGTCTAGGTGTGATGAGTGAGTGAATGCATATCAAGCATTAAACCATTACCTGTCCACGCATCCTCCCGGATCAATGTGTACCCTACATACCAGGGCTACACACTCCGATGCCATAATAAATGCCAAACAAGAAATGTAAAACCTCCAGGAAATCCGCAGCATATCAGTCCCATAAAGTGACCCTCCATCCGAGAGCTGAAATGTGACTATATATTTCTCATGTATAGTCATCGTATCCGGTGTTTGCCTCACTGGCTCCTGCATCCAACATGACCAGAGGGGTGACATGGGGGGCGAAATAGTAGACATGTGTGTAGCCCAGCTGCGCTTGGTGCCACATATTACCCAGGAGGATGCATAGAAGGTAATTCACAATCACCTGATATTCATTCACACTTCACATTTCCCTGGTGCCACCAGAGGGAGCCCTTTAGATTACGCAGGTATATAAGGGTGTGGAGAGATAGAGCAGTAGACATTCTAGACATTCTAGCTGAGACATTCTAGACAGACAGTCTAGCTGAACGTTAGTTAGTTGTTGGTTGTACCTCAGACAGATCAGATCTCCTCAGAACACCGGAGTGAGAGGATTCCTGTCAGAGCTCAGATTACACTAGTCTGTGTCAGAGCGTGTCGAAGAGCTGAGAGGAAAGTTACCTCAGATCGTGCTGACTGATAGTTCCCTAGGAAAGTGGAAGGTGACTCTCGGAGTGTGCACAGATCAGTCTGACGGAATGTCCTGATAGCTACTTCGGACAGAGCCTAAGAAGGAAGTGAAGGAAAGGGAACTGCAGTATTTGTAACACCGAGTCAACTGAGGTACTGTTAGAGAGCGAGCGTGCCGACGCTTGGAGAGCGGTGAAGAGAAGAAAGCTGACATCTACTGCTGCCTGTGCTTATGTTAAAGGTGTGAGTAGGACGACAGGCAAGTGGAAAAAGGGAAAGAGAGAGTGACTGAGGAGAAATAGCAACGATAGCTTACCTCCACTCTGCACCACCGGACACCGGGTCCGAGCTTGCTAGTACCTTCACGGCTAGTGGGAAAAACCGGAGACCCTGCTGGACTACAGGTCTCAGAGGGGCCCAACAGTGCTGATACGTAACCGGGGTCAGGAAGAACAGGAGTCTAGCAGGACGCTGCAGATAGAGACTTAGTTCTGTCCAAAAGAAGGCTCTACCACAATGTCAGCCGGGCGTAGCTGTTTCACACGGAGTTAGGCTTTGTTTCATGCAAGTCAGAAACTCACACATATAAAGACGTAAGGAGGCCCTACACCTACTCAGTGATTACTGGACGTGCATCCTCCACCCTGACGGCCTCCCGGGACGTGCCTGCAACTTCATCATCAGTAAAGGTACAGAAAGAGACTGTCTTGTGTGTGTCTGCCTCATTGTCCTGCACCCCTGTACCGCCATATACCTCGAGGGATCAGTCTCGCCTGTGGGAGACTTAACACCTTGCTGCCCAATAAAAACCCCTCAGAGGATTCACCCTGCAGCGCTGGTCACCCTGACCAGGAACCACAGGTGGCATCACGAACATTCTACAATCCCCTGTAAATATCCCCCTTTAGTGAGCGCCCAGGGCAACGGACCGAGCTGCGCTACCCGTGACATCCCCCAGTGAAGTGAACGGGCTCGTGCCGAGTACCCCAAAGCCCTGCTACGTGCGACTCATCTAAACTTGGCGTCACTAACAGGATCCGAAGCTCGCAATATGTGAGTCCTGTGTGCCTGAATTGGACTGTTTTTGTGCAAAAAGACTGTGCAGTTCTTGTGACTTTTGGCGCCATTTTCCGCCATTTTGCCGCCATATTCGCGCCCTGAGGCGCTGGTGAAGAAGAAGGGCGTGTGGGCGTACCCCCCCCTGTGGCGCGAAAGTGATGGGCGCCCTGTCTAAATGCTTCTACAATGTCCGAGCCTGCCCCACTGCAAGGGAGATCCCCTCCTCTTCATCCTCTATGCCAAGAAGAGAAAGCGAAAGTCCCGCCTCCACGGAAAAGACCAGGTTGTTTCAGATGGGAAGCACAGTCTGGCCTGGAGTGAGATCGCGGAAGGACAGGAGTCACTATGTGGAGGAATGGCGGTGCGCAGACCCCGTTCCTCTGAAGTGTTGCAGCCTGTGCCTGAACCGTCCCCAGGTCTGGAGAACGACCAGAGGATGCAGAGAATGGAAGAAGTGGATGCAGTGCTGAGAGATATAGCCCGACACCGCGCAGAGGTGGGGGCGATGGAGCAAAGCTGGCGTGCCCTGAAACAGCGGCTGCTGTGGGACGCGATGCTCTCCCCTCAAAATGCGCAAATGCCACCCGCGCCACCACTGGAACCAGCGGCTGAGGAAGAACCGGAGGCCGGCCCCAAAAGAGCTGATCCTGACTCCGCCGAGGACGCGGCGGGAGGGAAGGAGGCTGAGGAGGCCCTGCCCGGACCAGAATGCCAGCCAGGCCTGACCAGAGGCCGCAGCGGAATGCAGTCCCCCGGTAGGGACGACGGAAGGAATCCTGCCTGACGCAGTGGAGATTGATTGGGAGGAGATGGAGTACCTGGACGACGTGGAATACGCCGCCCAGAAGGAGAACGAGTGGCGACGCCGGGAGTATGAGCAGCGACAGCAGCAGGAGCAGCGAGAGGCGCAGCAGCTTCGCCAGAGGTACCGGGAGAAAGATCTTGCTGACAAAGAGAACGTCAGGCGAGACAAAGGTACGCTCCGGGAACCGTGGCGCCAGGGGGCCATTAGAGACTTCAAACTCCAGGGAGGCTGGGGGTTCATCCATGAACCAGGCCTGTACCAGGAGGTCTTTGTTAATCGCAGGGATGTGGAGTCTCATCTGCCAGAGGGGCACCCGGGAAGGGATCTAATTATTGGGGATATTGTCACCTACACGCGGCACTGGGGTCTTAAGAGGTGGTATGCCCCGAATGTCTCCCGAATCAGCGACCCCGTCCCTGAAGCCGGAAACGTACCCCGTGTCTCAGCGTCCCAAGCCCCAGCCACAACAGCGCCCGGCCGCGCACCTGCATCCTATCCTGCGTCCTATTCTGCAACGCAACAGAGCGCAACAGTTGCAAGTGCGTCCCCTACTGAGCCATTGCATGTGCATGCGTCACCATTGGAAACGCTGCAGAGCATAGCGACTGCAACAGCGACCCCTATTGAGCCAAATCTGTACTTAGAAGAGGCACCTGTAAGGCCTCCAGCAAATCGCAAAATTGAAAAGAGGACTGTAGCTACTCAGACCCAGGTAGCAGGACATGATCTTCTGGTGATGCGTTCCAGAGCGCACCGTATACTTCCCGCCCCAGGTGTGGAAGGTGCCACTATATTTGAAGAAGACCAGTAGGACCCAGACAGGGTTTACTGAACTGTACAAAGTTATGCAGAGAATTGCACTTTATTGAGAATGTTATATGAAAGTAATGTTTACATGCTGAAGTAGTATACCCCAGTTGGGTAATGTGATATGTGAAATGCTATTTTGAAGGACTGCGTGCTGAGGACTTTGCCAGCCCAAAAACTGTGTTGTAAATAGTTGGCACTCAGTGCCCCATCTTGGTTTTACGTAAACCATTCTACCTCTGAAGAAAAACCCGTATGGTGTGGCCTTGAGTGAGGTCTGCAGCAAAGAAGTCCTGCAGCCCACCCAGGACCACCGTGGGAGGTTTGGTATGGGTCCTCCACAAGAATCCTGTATTTATTGTGTGAAAGTATTTAGATATTTTCTATTTGCCACTTGTACACATTGTAACGTTTGAAGTGCCCTTACCTCCCGCAAGGGATGAGTTATGTTTTGTTGATGTTATGTATAAAATTGTTTTCTTTTTCAGCCCGGGAGTGCTGATATTAACTAGGGGGGATGTGTAGCCCAGCTGCGCTTGGTGCCACATATTACCCAGGAGGATGCATAGAAGGTAATTCACAATCACCTGATATTCATTCACACTTCACATTTCCCTGGTGCCACCAGAGGGAGCCCTTTAGATTACGCAGGTATATAAGGGTGTGGAGAGATAGAGCAGTAGACATTCTAGACATTCTAGCTGAGACATTCTAGACAGACAGTCTAGCTGAACGTTAGTTAGTTGTTGGTTGTACCTCAGACAGATCAGATCTCCTCAGAACACCGGAGTGAGAGAAATTCCTGTCAGAGCTCAGATTACACTAGTCTGTGTCAGAGCGTGTTGAAGAGCTGAGAGGAAAGTTACCTCAGATTGTACTGACTGATAGTTCCCTAGGAAAGTGACTCTCGGAGTGTGCACAGATCAGTCTGACGGAATGTCCTGATAGCTACTTCGGACAGAGCCTAAGAAGGAAGTGAAGGAAAGGGAACTGCAGTATTTGTAACACCGAGTCAACTGAGGTACTGTTAGAGAGCGAGCGTGCCGACGCTTGGAGAGCGGTGAAGAGAAGAAAGCTGACATCTACTGCTGCCTGTGCTTATGTTAAAGGTGTGAGTAGGACGACAGGCAAGTGGAAAAAGGGAAAGAGAGAGTGACTGAGGAGAAATAGCAACGATAGCTTACCTCCACTCTGCACCACCGGACACCGGGTCCGAGCTTGCTAGTACCTTCACGGCTAGTGGGAAAAACCGGAGACCTGCTGGACTACAGGTCTCAGAGGGGCCCAACAGTGCTGATACGTAACCGGGGTCAGGAAGAACAGGAGTCTAGCAGGACGCTGCAGATAGAGACTTAGTTCTGTCCAAAAGAAGGCTCTACCACAATGTCAGCCGGGCTAGCTGTTTCACACGGAGTTAGGCTTTGTTTCATGCAAGTCAGAAACTCACACATATAAAGACGTAAGGAGGCCCTACACCTACTCAGTGATTACTGGACGTGCATCCTCCACCCTGACGGCCTCCTGGGATGTGCCTGCAACTTCATCATCAGTAAAGGTACAGAAAGAGACTGTCTTGTGTGTGTCTGCCTCATTGTCCTGCCACCGCCATATACCTCGAGGGATCAGTCTCGCCTGTGGGAGACTTAACACCTTGCTGCCCAATAAAAACCCCTCAGAGGATTCACCCTGCAGCGCTGGTCACCCTAACCAGGAACCACAGGTGGCGTCACGAACATTCTACAATCCCCTGTAAATATCCCCCTTTAGTGGGTGCCCAGGGCAACGGACCGAGCTGCGCTCCCGTGACATCCCCCAGTGAAGTGAACGGGCTCGGTGCCGAGTACCCCAAAGCCCTGCTACGTGCGACTCACATGACCAAAGCCACTCCTGCTTTTCCTATGCTGTGAAGGCGTAGTTCACATTGCACTCTAAATACAGCCATTTTTGGTCTTCCACGTATTTGCCTGCAGTCTGTGGCCATTTTTAATCTTCAACTTATTTTTCGCCTGTAGTCTGCGGACATGTTTGACCTTCCACTTCTTCATCTGCAGTCTGCAGCCATTTTTTATCTTCCACTTCTTTGCCTGCAGTCTGCGGACATTTTGATCTCCCCCTTCTTTGCCTGAGACTGTTTTAGTATTCCCCTTCATTGCCTGTAGTTCACAGCCAGTTTTGGTCTTCCCTTTCTGCATCTGCAGTCTGTGGCCAGTTTTGGTCTTCCCCTTCTTTTCCTGTAGTCTGCGGCCAGTTTTGGTCTTCCTCTTCTTTTCCTGTAGTCTGCGGCCAGTTTTGGTCTTCCCCTTCTTTACCGGTAGTCTACAGCTAGTTTTGGTCTTCCCCTTCTTTTCCTGCAGTCTGTGGCCAGTTTTGGTCTTCCCCTTCTTTTCCTGTAGTCTGCGGCCAGTTTTGGTCTTCCCCTTCTTTTCCTGTAGTCTGCGGCCAGTTTTGGTCTTTCCATTCTTTTCCTGTAGTCTACGGCCAGTTTTGGTCTTCCCCTTCTTTTCCTGTAGTCTGCGGCCAGTTTTGGTCTTCCTCTTCTTTTCCTGTAGTCTGCGGCCAGTTTTGGTCTTCCCCTTCTTTACCGGTAGTCTACAGCCAGTTTTGGTCTTCCCCTTCTTTTCCTGCAGTCTGTGTCCAGTTTTGGTCTTCCCCTTCTTTTCCTGTAGTCTGCGGCCAGTTTTGGTCTTCCCCTTCTTTTCCTGTAGTCTGCGGCCAGTTTTGGTCTTTCCCTTCTTTTCCTGTAGTCTACAGCCAGTTTTGGTCTTCCCCTTCTTTTCCTGCAGTCTGTGGCCAGTTTTGGTCTTCTCCTTCTTTTCCTGTAGTCTGCGGCCAGTTTTGGTCTTCCCTTCTTTGCCTTTAGTCTGTGGCCATTTTTGGTCTTCCCCTTCTTTGCTGAACCATTTTTGGTCTTCCCCTTTGACTGTAGTCTGCAGCCAATTTTGGTCTTCCCCTTCTTTGCCTGTAGTCTGCAGCCAGTTTTGGTCTTCCTTTTCTTTCCTGTAGTCTGTGGCCAGTTTTGGTCTTCCCCTTCTTTGCCTGAGCCAGTTTTTGTTTTCCCCTCCTTTGCCTGTAGTCTGTGGCCAGTTTTGGTCTTCCCATTCTTTTCCAGTAGCCTGCGGTCAGTTTTGGTCTTCCCCTTCTCTGCCTTTAGTCTGTGGCAATTTTTAGTCTTCCCCTTCTTTGCCTGAGAAATTTTTGGTTTTCCCCTTCTTTGCCTGTAGTCTGCGGCCAGACTGTGGTCTTCCCCTTCTTTGTCTGCAGTCTGCAGCCAGTTTTGGTCTTCCGCCTTTTTTGTTCCACAGCTTCTGAATCCACACCTTTGCAGTAGAAAACTTCACAGAGCAGGTTACATGGGATAACAAGCTTTTACTTCTCTGAACATGAGGTAAAGTAAAATGCACGTCATTCCAGCATTGTATCAGGAAGAGGAGAAAACAAAACTGAAACTACAAGGACTATTTCTTATACAATACATTAAAACTTTACACAACATCGCCATCTATTGTCAGGTCAGCATAAAGTCCTCCTTCACACAAATATAGAAGTCCACAACTGTTGCATATACTAACATTTTTTGCCTGTAGTCTGGGGCCAGTTTGGGTCTTCCCCTTCTTTGCCTTTAGTCTGCGGCCATTTTTGGTCTTCCCCTTCTTTGCCTGTTGTCTACAGCCAATTTTGGTCTTCCCCTCCTTTGTGTGTTTTCTGCCTCCAGTTTTGGTCTTCTCTTTCTTTGCTGTAGTCTGCAGCCAGTTTTGTGCACCACTTCTTTGCCTGTAGTCTACGGCCAGTTTTGGTCTTCCCTTTCTTTGCCTGAGACAACTTCTCTTTCTTTGCCTGAAGTCTGCGGTCAGTTTTGGTCTTCCCCTTCTTAGTCTGCAGTCTGCAGCCAGTTTCCATCTTCTACTTCTTTGCCTGTAGTCTGGTTCCCGTTTTGGTCTTCCCCTTCTTTGACTGAGACAGTTTTGGTTTTCCCCTCCTTTGCCTGTAGTCTGTGGCCAGTTTTGGTCTTCCTCTTCTTCGTCTGAAGTCTGCAGCCAGTTTTGGTCTTCCCTTTTTTGCCTGTAGTCTGCAGCCAATTTTGGTCTTCCTCTCCTTTGCCTGTTGTCTGCCTCCAGTTTTGGTATTCTCTTTGCCTGTAGTCTGCAGCAAATTTTGGTCTTCCCCTCCTTTGCTTGTTGTCTGCCTCCAGTTTTGGTCTTCTCCTTCTTTGCCTGTAGTCTGCAGCCAGTTTTGTGTTCCACTTTTTAGCCTGTAGTCTGTAGTCAATTTGGGTCTTCCCCTTCTTTTCCTTTAGTCTGCAGCCAGTTTTGGTCTTCCCCTTCTTTGCCTTTAAACTGCAGCTATTTTTGGTCTTCACCTTCTTTGCCTGCAGTTTGCGGTGATTTGGAGCAGTAGTTTGCAGTGATGCGTAGCTGTGGGGCTATTAGTGTGTACCCAACACATCCGCAGGGTTCAGCACTCTGAAATTTTGCACCTTTCAGTGCCCACATGGATAACTTGCGGCCTCATTAGGGCCCGGCTGCTCTTGTGACGTCTTGATATTGTCCTCTGTCTTTGTTTTCCTGGCTTCTCCACTATATAAAGGCTATTTAATGTCCCACGGTTGCAGAGAACTCACACGTCTGTTTTGAAGCTGATCCACTTCAGAGTTTGCAGAGATTCAAAGAGTTCAGATGAAAGGCCGCCATTTATCGTGCAGCAGAATGACTCCTGTAGGGTCTGGGTGACATGCTGCTAATGTGTGAGACGGCTGCCTGGCTTCTTACATCCCCTCTTGTGAAGATTGTCATTGACTCAACTACAATCGGTGTTACCGGAGTCCAGGACGAAGGAGGGGAGAGGAGAGGACACAACTGTGAGCTGCATCGACGTGAAGGGACAGAAGCTAAAGAGTAATTATCCACGAAAAAAATCACAACGTTCTCAGTCCTTGACTCGACCTCTGCTGTCAAGTGATCAAAAAATCTATCATGTTTTTTTTCCTTTAAAAGCTGGAGAGTAACTGACGAACCTTGTAACTCGAGCAATAAAGCCTCACTCCAGAGACTAGAAGTAGCTAAATACGGGTGACGTGTGCAAGAACCAGAGGCAGAAGCGACACTATTCATACAGTGTAAAAATTGGTCCATTGTTCATACATGTGATGCTCCATTTTTCATCTATGTAGTTGTCCATTTTTCATCCATGTGATAGTTAATTTTTCATCCATGTAATGATCCATTTTTTTTCATTTTCTCCATGTAATGATCAATTTTTCATTCATATGATGCTCCATTTTTCATCCATATGATGGTTAATTTTTAATCCATGTAATGATCCATTTTTCATCCATGTGATGGTCCATTTTTCATCCATGTAATGATCCATTTTTCATCCATGTGCTAGCCCATTTTTCATCCATGTAATGATCCATTTTTCATCCATGTAATGGTTTATTTTACATCCATGTGATGGCCCATTTTTGATTCATATGATGCTCCATTTTTCATCCATATGATGGTCCATTTTTCATCCATGTGATGGTTAATTTTTCATCCATGTGATGGTCCATTTTTCATCCATGTAATGATCCATTTTTCATCCATGTGTTGGTTCATTTTTCATCCATGTGATGACCCATTTTTCATCCTTGTAATTTTCATCCATGTGATGGTCCATTTTTCATCCATGTAATGATCCATTTTTCATCCATGTGATGGTCCATTTTTCATCCATGTAATGATCCATTTTTCATCCATGTGATGGTCCATTTTTCATCCATGTAGAGGTCCATTTTTCATCCATGTAGAGGTCCATTTTTCATCCATGTAGTTGTCCATTTTTCATCCATGTAATGATCCATTTTTCATCCATGTGATGGTCCATTTTTCATCAATGTGATGGCCCATTTTTCATCCATGTAATGGTCCATTTTTCATCCATGTGATGGTCCATTTTTCATCCATGTAATGGTCCATTTTTCATCCATGTGATGGTCCATTTTTCATCCATGTGATGGTCCATTTTTCAACATGTGATGGTCCATTTTTCATTTAAAATGATGGTCCATTTTTCATCCATGTGATGGTCCATTTTTCATCCATGTGATGGTCCATTTTTCATCAATGTGATGGCCCATTTTTCATCCATGTGATGGTCCATTTTTCATCCACGTATGTCCATTTTTCACCCATGTGATGGTCCATTTTTCATCCATGTAATGGCCATTTTCCCATGTGATGGTCCATTTTTCATCCATCGTAATGGTCCATTTTTCATCCATGTGATGTCCATTTTTCTCCATGTATGGCCATTTTTCATCCATGTGATGGCATTTTCATCCATGTGATGGTCCATTTTTCAACATGTGATGGTCCATTTTTCATTTAAAATGATGGTCCATTTTTTATCCATGTGATGGTCCATTTTTCATCCATGTAATGGTCCATTTTTCATCCATGTGATGGCCCATTTTTCATCCATGTGATGGTCCATTTTTCATCCATGTGATGGTCCATTTTTCACACATATAATGGTCCAATTTTCATCCATGTGATGGTCCATTTTTCATCCATGTGATGCTCCACTTTTCATTCATGTGCCGACAGGGCAGCTGAACTTAGGTCCTGTGAATGTTCTTGCTCTAAAAGTCGGATAATTTTGCAGACCTATACACTTGAATGGCGAACTCTGTTCTCAATACTTTTCTTTCAAAAAATATATCAAATCATATTCATTGATGACTGGTTTATATATATATATATTGTAAGCTTTTCAGGGGATATAGCTCTGGGATCGCCGTCCGGGTAGACGGAGTGGCACGGAAACAGTTCATTCACAGACAGCAGTTCTGGTAAAAACTGGCCGCAACCAGTTTTATTAAAGTCTACAGCAAACAGAACATAATCAAAACCAAATCATAAACATAAGACCTGGGCTTGTCCAGCCACTTACTACACTTAGATAGATTTCCCTATCTATCTGGGACCAGACTCTAACAGCCTGGGCCAAAACAACACATATGTTCAGCATTTACCAGCATGGAGTTTCACAGAGTCTCCTCCTTGTGTCTGAAGGCACTCAACGACCAGACTTGAGAGAGCTCCCCTCCTATTCAGCAGCTATCCGCATGGATTCTCACAGAGACTACTCCTGTGTCCGGGGTACATCGAGCACCCAGACTGAGATAGCTCATATTCCTGGAGACTCCTTCTTGTGCCTGGACTCCTTGTCCAGACTAAGCGAGCTCTCTGACTGTGTTCGCAGACACCTACTTCTGGTCTCCTAATTAACAGCTGAATGGTTTCAGGCCTGAGCTGCAAGTGTGTACTGAATGTAAGGTGTAGTGACCTTTCTCTACCACTAGGTTTACAAAGCCACACATTTCCCTTATACCAGTCAGCACAGTACCTAGGTGAAATGTACACCCCATTCGACACATATTCCTTCACTGTCTCACAATATATATCCTTTATTCCCTGGCGTGTAAGGATGTCTAATTGACTATTATGAGTATCAGAAATATTACATTTCTTGCACATGTGCTGTACGATTATCCACTGTGATGCATACACATATTTGATTATGTGATTGATTGTTTCTATGCATCAATATAAATATGACATCTTGCAATGACTTTTTGCGCAGTTGCTTGATGCATTTTTTTTTTAAAGCTTTTGCGCATGTGTTGGCCTTAGGTTAAATAATCAAATAGATGATGCATATCAATTTCATGGCCATGTGTGTGAATATATATATATATATATATTTTAATTTGATTGATTTATTTCAATTTTGTGTTCATCTTCTTGATCATTTTTTTTATATATATATGCAATAAACAAGTCTAGTTACGCAGTTACTTAATACTACATATACTATCTACATCTGTGCCTGCTGTGGCGCGTGCGCCTCTTTGATTGTTTTGACTATGCGACTTTTTGGCATTCCTGCGCACGCGCCCGAGTTCTTCTTTTTGACGTTTGCGCTATGCAACCAACTTTATTGAGATCTTGCATGCATTGACACTTACAAGATGGCCGCGACCATGTGCATCTCTCTCTTTTTCCCACCAGCTCGGTGGTGAGTCAATTCCCTCTGTGATTAACTGATTACCTTACATATGTGTATTGTATATAAATAGGCACTTGGCACATATGTGGCACCCCAGGAGTTAGGTTGTCCACAGTGACCTTGCCTTCGTCCAGGGGAGGGTGATGTCATGCCTGAAAGCAAAGAAGGTTCCTTTATAACAGGTAACACAGCACACAACACCTTTCTGACTCCAGACCAGAAGGAGGAGCTCAAACACCTGATTTTGAGGAGAGCTTCCCTGGAATATTCTGGCTGGGGGAGGAGTTAGCAGTGTAGCTGGAGGGACGAGAGAGGAGAGACGTGTGGAGACCAGCTGGGGGAAGAGGGGCTAGAGATAGCTCACCCCCAGGTCTGAGCGCCGAAACCGGACCCTGGAGTCCGAGGCTGAGAGGATGAAGTAATGTCCCAGCAGCAGAATCCAGAGGGCAGAGGACAGCAGGTCCTCTGTCCCAATTAAGACTCTTCTTCAAAGCAGCAGCACATGTGAGCCGGAGACTCCATGAGTGAGTGATTCCTGAAACAGGTTACAGCTGCATGTTATGAGAGTGAAGTGCAACTTAATAGAGAGAGAAACAGAGGGACTTGGACGGAGCTTATAGCAGCCAATGCCTCACAGAACAGCGCTAGAAAGGAGACCTCACATCCCACCTGTAATAAGGAGATCCTAAACTGCTTTCAGGCTGACCTACTCCAGTATGACCTGTATTCAATGCCCTGGATGCTTTGCCTGCAAAACTGTAAGTAAAGCTTTGGAAACTGCAACTCACTGACTGTTTCTCAGTTTCTTCCTATGTCACCCATTGCACTCAGCTACATCTCCCAGCACCATTACCACCTTTCACTACATCTACCTGCCCTGGGATCCCATAGTCTCACCTGTGGGAGACTGTACTAACTCTGCTGCATCTCACCATCTATCCCAGAGGATCTGCACCACAGCGCTGGTCACCATTGATCAGATACCACAGGTGGCGTCACGAATACCTACACTACAAACTTTAACATCCCCTGTAAATAAACCCCTTTTATTGGACGCCCAGGGCCACAGACTGGGTCACTGCCGCTGTGACACATCCCTTCAATACACCGGCCCGGTACCGAGTATCCCACTGCCCTGGTTGGCGACCCATTTTGGCGTCACGAACAGGATATCGAAGCCCGGTGTCACTGTGTCGACCCGCCACCACAATTGTGGGTTACCAGGGCAATGGGGTACTCAGAGCCGAGCCCGTAGAAGTCTATGGGGATTGTCACAGGTAGCTGTGGCTCGGTCTGTGGCCCGGGCGGTCTGGCGTATGTTGGGGATATATTTACAGGGGATTGATTTATATACAGTTCGTGACGCCACCTGTAGTCTTCTGGTAATTTATACCAGCGCTGCTATAGATCTCTGAGGGGATGGTGAGGCAGCTAGATGTCAGGTCCCCTACAGGTGGGACTCTTCCCTCAGGTCGGTAGTTAGGTAGGGATTGTGCAGGCATGCAATAATAACTCAGTCTCACACGATCAGCGTCTTTCCATACCTTTACTTGCAAGATGGTAAGGCAGGTCCCAGGGAGGCTGATGGGGTTGATGGAGGATGAGCTTTGAGGCAACAGCTAAGCAAGTTAGGGGCCTCCTTTACTGTCCAATGAAGATGAGTACGACCAGCCTGAAGCGTAGTCCCCTCTATGATTCCAGCTTATCCAAAGCTGTGCTTCCCAGTCAGGTTTGTGGTGGAGCCTTTCTATGAGGGAGCTGAATTCTTATTTTGTCCTGCAGAAACTCAAAGTCTTCACTTCCCCTGACCCCAGTTACGTACTGACTATAAGGGGTGTTTGCCGCGACCTAGGGTCCGGTAAATCTCTGGTTTTCTCCTCACTATGCTTGTAACAATAGTGATTCTTCGGTCCCCAGTAACCAGTAGCAATGTGCAGGACTCTTCCAAGCCAAACGCACTTTTCCAATAATCTTCCTTCCACTTTGCCCTTCGATTTGCTCAACTCTTAATAGCTAGTTCAGTCTTTCTTCCAGTGGGGCACAGCTCTGACTAGACTAAGGTGAATTAGACCACCTGTACCAGCCTCCACGTTCTGAACTGCTAACAGGCTCAAACTGGACACGTCTACTCTGTCCAAGGACAGGAAACTGACTGACTAGAAATCACTCCCTTCCACACCCCTGCTGGGTGTGTCAGAAGTGTACGTGATGTCATGAAGAGACCTTAACTGTTACCTCTCCACTCATCCTCCTGGTATTGTGTACCAGGGCTACACATTCCCCCATGGTAAAAGACAGCACTCCCGGGCTGTAAAATATAAAGAGACATTTTTGTTTATGCATGAAAACATTAAACATAACATTAATTCGTCCCATCCGGGAGGTGAGGATATTTTGAACGTTGCAAACAATAACTTTATATATAGAAATACAAAAGTATTAAATAGCATTCAATAAATATACAGTATACTTGTGAAGGACCCGCACCAAACCTTCAACGTAGGTCCTGGGTGGGCTGCAGGACATCCAAATGCAGACCTCACTCAGTGCCACACCACACGGGTTTTTGGTTCAGAGGTAAGTCAAGGTTTCATGTGAAACCATTAAAAAGGCACTTTAGTGCAACTATTTACAGGATACAGTTTTTGGGCTGGCTCAGTCCTCAGCCTCTGAGTCCATTGTTAAACGAAGACATAATAGGAAAAACACATTTATATATATAGACTTTTTACAATGTTCACATTAATTCGTTATAACTACTGCTGATATCTAATGGGTAACTTCCCTTTTGTGATTCGCTCTGATCTACGTGGTGTAGCTTCAGGTATAACAAGTTGCGATCTGTCTGCACTGCGTAACGGCAAACTACAGAACTGCCTTAATCTTTCTATGGATCTGGCAAGCGTACTGATGGCTGGGCGGTGTGAGTCAGCTTCACCAGGGGATCCATAGTATGGGGCGCTGCTTCAGATGATCCATCTTGAGGTTCCACAGGTTGAGGTGTTGCTGGGATGGGTAACTCCTGAGCGGGCTCAACTGGCACCACAGGCACAACTGGAGGTAGAACTTCCTCTTGTGGCTGATAAAACTGCAACACTGGAATTATCACAGCATCTCCCAGTCTAGGCCAATCCGCAGGAAAATCTCCCAGATCGGTGTGGATGACCTCTTCCTTTCTTTCTCCTTGATTGAGGACAGGGTTCTTTTCACAACGCTTTAAGTGTTCTGGACACAACTTCAAATGATCTCTGGACACAGTGGTTGTTGTTCTTCCTCCGTCTTTACTGACGACACAAACTTTTCTGTTGTCATATTTAGAATCTTGTATGACGTAGGGTTCTTGCTCCCACTGATTATCCAATTTGTGCATCTTCCTCTTTCTTTTTAATACTACCTCTCCAGGCATCAGAGGCTTGGCAGGAGCATTTCGGTTGTAAACATCTTCCTGTTTCTCCCGTGCCTTATTGAGACTTTCCTCTACACAGATTTGTACTCTTCTGTATGCTCTTGCCGATTGACGTCCCAGTTTTCCACGGCGTCGTCCGCCTCCGGTTCTACCACTCCAAGTTCTAGATCCATTGGTAGTTTTCCGGGCCTTGCTCTCATAAGATAAGCTGGAGTGCAGTTAGTTGAGCTTACAGGTATATGATTATACAAATCAACCAAATCAGGTAGTAAATCCGGCCATCGATTCCTGTCTTCCAACGGTATGGATCTCAACAAGTCAAGGACAATATGGTTCATCTTTTCACAAAGACCGTTGGTTTGAGGGTGGTATGGTGTCGTTCTTATTTTCTTGCACCCGTACATATGACAGAATTCCTTGAATAAATCGGCTTCAAAAGCAGGTCCCTGATCGGTTAAGACTTGCTCCGGATACCCATGCGGTCTGCAGAAGCTTGCTTGAAAGGTTTTCGCGGCCGTCACTGCGGTCTGGTCCTTAACTGGAACAACTACCAGAAATCTGGAGTAATGGTCCACCATGGTCAAGGCGTATGAGTATCCAGATCTACTTGGCGACAATTTGACATGGTCCAGGGCCACAATCTCCAGAGGACGAGTCGTCCGGATAGGTTGCAGGGGTGCCTTCTGACTACCGTAGTCCTTTCTTCTGAGACCACAGGGTCCACAGTTCCGACACCACCTCTCGATGGAGCTGCGCATCCTACCCAGTAGAACCGGCATCTCAACAGGGTCTCCAGCTTCCTCCAGCCAAAGTGTCCTGCTTGATCGTGGTATGCTTCCAACACCATTGGGACGTCTGCCTTGGGGACCACGATTTGCCAGACCATCTCATGGGTTCTGGGGTTGACGTATCTCCTGCACAACTTCTCACGGTATAGGAACAACCTGCTTTTCTCGTTCCACAGGAGCTTGGCTGACATAGGTGCATCCTTTTTCCAGAGAGGAGCCTTCCTGTCTTAACAACTCCTTGATGCGGCTGACCACTGGATCACTGTCCTGAGTCTCTTTCCAGCTATGATGGGGTAAAGGATTTAATGTTGCACCATACTGCTTTCTGTGGACTCGATGCTCGTGGACTACCCCATTTCGATGGAACGCAGGTAGCTCAATTTCTTCCAGGTCGTCCGATTCTTCTTCCGTGTCAGAGTCATGCGGCCTTCGGGACAACGCATCAGCATTAGCATTCTTTCGACCTGCCCGGTACTTGATAGTAAACTGGTAATTGGACAACCGAGCCATCCATCGCTGCTCCATGGCACCCAGCTTGGCGGTTTCCAGGTGCGTTAAGGGGTTGTTATCTGTAAACGCAGTGAACTTATTGGAGGCCAGATAGTGCTTAAATCTTTCAGTAATAGCCCAGACCAGCGCCAGAAACTCTAGCTTGAAGCTGCTATAATTTTCCGGATTCCTTTCAGTTGGCCTGAGTTTTCTGCTGGCATATGCGATGACTTTTTCTTGGCCATTCTGCTTCTGACTGAGAACTGCTCCCAAACCTTCATTACTGGCGTCGGTGTACAACAGGAACGGTTGGCTGTAATCAGGATAGGTTTAAGATCTCATCACCTGTCAGGATCTCTTTCATCTTTTGGAATGCTTCAGCCTGTTCTTTACCCCAATTGAAAGGAGGGTTTCTGCTCTTTAGGGATTGTCCTACTAGGAGGTCCTGTAAAGGGGCTGCCTTCTTCGTGTAATCTTTCACGAATCTCCTGTAGTAACCCGTTAGTCCCAGGAACTGTCGCACTTCCTTAAGGTTCTTCGGCTCCGGCCACTTCTGGATGGCAGTGACTTTCTCTGGGTCCGGCGCTACTCCTTCCGAACTGACGATGTGCCCAAGTATTGTACCTTCTGTTTGAGTAGATGGCATTTTGAGGGTTTTCAACTTCATCCCGTACCTGGACAGGGACTCGAATACTTCTGCCAGGTGCTTCAGATGGTCCTCATATGTCTTGGAATACACGATAACGTCGTCTAGGTATAGCAGCACGGTTTCAAAATTGAGATGTCCCAGACAGTTTTCCATCACTCTCTGAAATGTTCCTGGGGCACTACTGAGCCCAAACGGCATTCTGTCGAACTCACAGAGCCCCATTGGGGTGGTGAAAGCCGTTTTCTCACGATCCTCCTCAGCCACAGCCACTTGCCAGTAACCACTAGTCAGATCAAGGGTAGAAAAGTAGTTAGCCGTTTTCAGAGCAGCTAATGATTCCTCTATAAGTGGTAACGGGTATGCATCCTTGTGTGTTATGCGGTTCACCTGCCTGTAATCCACACACATTCTCATACTACCATCTTTCTTTTTAACCAGAACTAGAGGGGCTGCCCAGGGGCTACAACTATCCCTTATCACCCCAGCTTTCTCATATCATTCAACATTTCTTTAGCTTTCTGATAATGAGCTGGAGGTATGGGCCTATACCGCTCTTTGATGGGAGGATGGCTGCCTGTAGGGATATGATGTTGTACTCCCTTAATGATCCCAAAATCAAGTGGATTTTTTGCTAAACACTTGGGCGTACTCTTGCACCACCCGTAATACCCCTTGCTTCTGGTGAGCGGGAGTGGTGTCCGTCCCAACATGGAGTTGCTGACACCATTCCGCCACCTGAGTTGCTGGGTCATTGTCCTCCTCTATTTGACGGAGTCTAAGGACTCAGCCGGGAGAATAGAATTATTATCAACAGCATGAAGTTTAGCAATGTTGCATAACGGGGTAAATTTACCTCATCATCTCCCAATTGAGAAGCCGTACTGGTACTCTTCCATTCACCACCTCTACTACTCCCCTAGCAGTCATAAGTGTAGGTCTATGTTCTGAATGGTGGGGTTCTACTACAGCTTGGTAATTCTGTCCTCTCAGACCTATGGCTGCCCTGCACCAGATAATCATTTCACTCATTGGGGGTATCACAATAGGATCCGAGTCAGTGACCCGTACATTACCAATTTCGCCGTCGGTAAGCTTCGCTTGCTGCTGACACACCAGGGCCCGGATCTCTCTTTGGATTACTCCTCTCTGCCTTGGTCGGGCAATCTCAGCGAGCTGTTGGAGTAAGAACACAACTTCTCCCAAACAATTACCGATAATGTTAGTACCCAAAATGATATTTAAACCGTTCTCCTCATTTACAGTCTTTACTACCAAAAGCCCTTGGTCTTTCAACTCCTCTCTGCCCACCTTTACATCTACACATTTTGTTCGAGTACTTCTACAGGAAGACCATTCGAAGCATACACAGTAAAGTCAAGGCTCGGAGGTTTAAGACTGTCCATTGACCAGTACTTGGTATATAGAGCATCAGGTATTAGGGTCACCTGGGACCCAGTGTCTAACAATGCTGGAACAGCAATACCATCTAGAATAATAGACAGGTAGGGTCGCCCGCCCACATACCTGCGGTTCCAGTCTAGGGGGCCTGACGGGTATTCTCCTGGGTGTTGGCCCTTGGACCCAGGTTCTGCCCGTTTAAAGGACACTGTGTAGACAGATGACCTTTCCGGTTGCAGCGGTAAACAGATGATCTCTCGACGAGAAGGGTGTTGATCAGAGGTTGCTCCTGGGGGTGGCGTTGTCCTCCTCCGGGGGGGCGACGTCTTCTTTCTTCTCCGGTGCATCCACGGAACTCCTCTGGGCAGTCAGCTAACAAGATCTTCCCTTCCTCTTCTTTCCGCAGCTGTAGGGCACTCATCACAGCGGCCAGATTTTTAGTCAGCTGGCGCACCTCTGAGCGCAGACAGTCCAATTCACTAGGAGGTGTCACCTGCGTTTTGGTTTCTGCCACTAGCGGGGAACAGGGGGTTACTGCCGGTTCCAGAGTGACTTCACCCTGTGATGTTGGGTGGCCACCTCAGGTTTGCCAGGGGCCGCAGCCCTTTTATTGCCATGTCCTTTAGGGCATCAAAGGTAGCATCCGGATGATCTAAGGACCACCAGTTTACAGTTCTGCGTTCCTCGGGGGATCTCAATCCCTGTATAATTGTTCTTTCAGCATTCTATTCTCGTCGATAGCATTTAAATTGTTAATTTGCTTGAGGGCTCTCAGGGCTCCCTGTAGTCGGGAAGCATAGTCCCGGATGCTGTCACCTGGCTGTTGTGAACAGTGATAGAAGGCCATCCGGAGATCCGTTTCTGTGCGGTCTTCAAATATGGCATGAAGCTTCAGGAAGATCGCAGGCACCGACTCCTGATCAACGGTATCCCAAGTCTCCACTTCCCTCTCAGCAGCGCCAGTTACTGCCCTATTAGCACAGCAGCTTTTTGTCTCTCAGGCATGGAGTACATTTCTAGGATGCTGCATAACTTCCGCTTGAAGCCTGCTAATGTGCCTGGCTCACCGCTGTATTGGGGAAGCCATTTCGCCCCAGGCATATATGGGAGCGTTAGTGGCATGATCGGGACTACCGGACTGGGGGCAGGGCCTGCGCCCCCATCTGGCGCTACAATACCAGACGGTGCGGGATTGGGGCCTCCGGCCGGGGCCGCACTGTCAGCCGGTTGTTGTGACATCTTAGCGCCCCCTTGGTTAAACGGAGCCTACCGGTTTCAGATGCTGCTACTTCACAGGCACCGCAGTGGGAACAGGACCTTCGTCGCAGGCGCTCTGATGTCAGAGCGTTCACTTCCTGTCGCAGGACCTGCCGCTCTATTTTGCGATGCAATTTGCGATGCAGATTGCAATGCAGATTGTGATGCAGTTTGCTATGCGGAATGTGATGCAGATTGCTATGCAGTTTGCGATGCGGTTGCGATGCAGATTGCGATGCGGTTTGCGATGCGGTTTGCTATGCAGTTCGCGATGCGGTTTTTCAAAGCAGTTTTTCTATGCAGTTTGCGATGCGGTTTGCGACGCAGATTGCTATGCAGTTTGGGGTGCAGGTTGGGGCGTGTCCAAGACTTTGCACGCTTTTTCAGGTCCGCCCACCTTCTTCTCCAGCGCCTGAGGGCGCGAATATGGCGGCAAAATGGCGGATTTTAGCGCCAAACAATAGCAACAGTCTTTTTCATCAAAACACTCCACAGGCACACAGGGCTCGCAATGCTGCAAGTTTCGGATCCTGTTCGTGACGCCAAGTTTTTGTGTCGACCCGCCACCACAATTGTGGGTTACCAGGGCAATGGGGTACTCAGAGCCGAGCCCGTAGAAGTCTATGGGGATTGTCACAGGTAGCTGTGGCTCGGTCTGTGGCCCGGGCGGTCTGGCGTATGTTGGGGATATATTTACAGGGGATTGATTTATATACAGTTCGTGACGCCACCTGTAGTCTTCTGGTAATTTATACCAGCGCTGCTATAGATCTCTGAGGGGATGGTGAGGCAGCTAGATGTCAGGTCCCCTACAGGTGGGACTCTTCCCTCAGGTCGGTAGTTAGGTAGGGATTGTGCAGGCATGCAATAATAACTCAGTCTCACACGGTCAGCGTCTTTCCATACCTTTACTTGCAAGATGATAAGGCAGGTCCCAGGGAGGCTGATGGGGTTGATGGAGGATGAGCTTTGAGGCAACAGCTAAGCAA
>JARQOD010008096.1:0-36862 GCA_033576555.1 Oophaga sylvatica
CCTGTTATCCTTATAAAAAAAAAATTTGGGGGCAAAAAGATCATTTTGTGGAAAAAAATATGATTTTTTATTTTTCACGGCTCTACTTAAAACTTCTTGAACACTTGGGGTTCAAATCTCACCCACACTAATAAGTTCCAAGTGGGTCTAGTTTCCAAAATGGGTCACTTGGGGGGTTTCCACTGTTTAGGCACACAGGGGGCCTCCAAATGTCATGGCGCCAATCCAATTCCAGCCAAAAAATCAAATGGCGCTGCTTCCCTTCCGACTCGCCAGCCCCAAATTGGTTTACCCCCCAATATTGGTATCAGCTACTCAACAAATTGCAAATAACTTTGGGGTCCTGTTCCCCTTTTTGGAAAATAAAAATTGGGGGAAAAGATCATTTTTTGTGGAAAAATATATTTTTTTTATTTTAAACCTCACGTTATAACCTTCTGTGAAGCCCTTTTGGTTAAAGTGCTCACCACACATTTAAAATCCTTGGGGGTCTAGTTTCCAAAGGGGTCACTTATGGGGTTTCTACTGTTTAGGTACATCAGGGGGCTCTCCAAACCACATGGTGTCCGCTCCGATTCCAGCCAATTTGACATTCAAAATCCAAATGATGCTCCTTCCCTTCTGACCTGCCGTGCCCAAAGATTGGCTTCCCCACACATGGGGTATCAGTGTACTCAGGGAAATTGACAACAAATATTGGGTTTTTTTCCCATACCCTTGACAAAATAAAAAAAATTTTTTCAAAAGAAAAATTTTGGGGAAAAAAGTTAAATGTTAATTTTTCCTTCCACATTGCTTCAATTCTTGTGAAGAACCTAAAGGTTAATAACTTCTTGAAATGTGGTTTTGAACACCTTGGGGGTGCAGTTTTTAGAATGGTGTCCCTTTGGGTTTTTCGTCTATTACGCTTCAAAGTGACTTCAAATGTGAGGTGGTCCCTAAAAAAAATGTTTTGTAAATTTTGTTGGAAAAATAAGAAACGCTGGCAACTTTTAACACTTATAACTTCCTAAAAAAAAAAAAATTTTGGTTCCAAAATTGTGCTGAGTAAATAACATTTGGGAAATGTTTTGATTAACTTTTTTTTGTACATATTTCTCTATTTAAGGGGCAAAAAAATTTTAAAATTTTTGAAAATTGCAAAATTTTCAAAATTTTTGCTATATTTCCGTTTTTTCAGAAATAACGCAAGTTTACATCAAATAAATTGTACCAATAACATGAAAGTAAATATGCCCACAAAAAAACATTCTCAAACCGCCAAATCCTTGCACGTTCCAAGTTTTAAGCACATAAAGAACAGGGTCAGAAGTAAAAATAGGCCTGGTTTTAACTTACAAAATGGCTTGGCCCTTTTAAGGGTTAAACAATTTTCATTTTAGTTCTTTAGGTTTATACAGCTTTAATAACCCCCAATTTGGCTGGGCTAACCATTTTATGTGACAATTGCAAGGCATTATAAGGAATCCCACACTCACACCAGGGTTTTGTCAGCTTTCTGTGACTGATGCAATCTTCTTGAATAAACATACAGACCAAAAGTTTGGACACACCTTCTCTTTCAAAGATTTTTCTGTATTTTCAATGACTATCAAAATTGTAGAATCACACTGAAGGCATCAAAACTGAATTAACACATTGGAATTATAACATTACACTTTACAAAAAAGTGTGAAACAACTGAAAATATGTCTTATATTCTAGGTTCTTCAAAGTAGCCACCTTTTGCTTTGATTACTGCTTCGCACCAGAAAAGGTGAATGATGGACTCTACATCCTGGTTCCCACCGTGAAGCATGGAGGAGTGGTGTATAAATGCGGGGGTGCTTTGCTGTGACACTTTGGGGTTTTAAATTTCAAAATTGAAGCAGACGTCCAGCTCACCCCAAACCATCTCAATAGGATTCAGGTCTGTGACTGTGGAGGCCAGGGCATCTGTGTAGCACCCCAACACTCTCATTCTTGGTCAAATACCCTTACAACACTGAGGTGTGTTTGGGGTCATTGTCCTTTGAAAAATAAATGATGGTCCAACTAAACGCAAACCGATGGAATAGCATGCTGCTGCAAGATGCTGGGTACCCATTCTGGTTCACTATGCCTCAATAGTCATGAAAATACAGAAAAATCATTGAATAGAAGGTGTGTCCAAACTTTTAGTCTGTACTGTATATATACCGCATATTTCTGGCTATTGCGGCAAATTGAATTGGAAATTAAATTATTTGAATTTGCTGGAACTTACAAATTTCATACCTGTTTCCAAAGTATTATGCAAAAATTGTTTAGGAGTGATAAGGAAAGAATTTTTTGTTTGTCATTAAACTCATTGATGTGATGTGTGTCAGGGCTCTTTATATCAACTGTAAGTAATTGCAGACACCTGTGCTAATTAGTTTTGGGCAGGTGTGTCCAATGAAAGGCAAGACACTTAAGAAGGCTGTCCCACATTATTAAGCAGCCTACATTTTCTGCCAAAATGGAAAGAAAAAGATGTGTCGCTGCTGAACAACAAAATTGTGGAGTGTTTAGGTCAAGCATGACACAATCAACATGCCAAGACACTTCATTGTGATCATCGCACAATCAAGAAGTAGTACTGATTCACAGTACACACGTTGCGTGCTGATAAGGAAAAATTGAGGACTCTTTCCTACAGCAATTACTCAGTTAAAAGAGCAGCGGCAAAAAAGCCTTGTCATAGCAGCAACAAGTGTTTGAAAGTTGCTGGTGCCTCCAACGTCCCCCTAACAACAAGATCAGGTCCTTCAAGGTTTGCAGCTGGCGTAAGCCATCCTGTCGACCTCCTCTATCCACTGCACACAAGCAAAACGCTCCAGTGGCCAAACAATACATGAAGACTGACTTCAAAACGTTTTTTGTTCACAATTATGCCATGCAACGCACGATGGTCCAGATGGATGAAGTGGAGGATCGGGTTGATGACACCCCATGCAAACACGGCACGCACCAACAAGGAGGAGTGAGTAATTTTTTGGCTGAATCATGGGGAGTGAATATGTCGGCCCTTTAAGATCTCTGAAGGGTAAAGATGAACTCCATAGTGTATTTGAGTTTCTCTAACAGCATTTCCTACCATTGTTCAAGAAGAAGAACCGGCATTCCGCAGCAAGATCATTTTCATGCATGAAATGCACCATCTCAGCTGCACATAACACATCTGCAACTCTGGCTGCTATGGGCATAAAGGGGACAAACTTATGGGTGGCCCCATGCTCCCCTGATCTCAACCCCATTAGAACCTCTGAGCATCATCAAAAGGAGTTCTATGATGGCGGGAGCAGTTCACATCTAAAAGCAACAGCTCTGGAGGTATTCTGCCTCATGCAAAACAATTGAAGCAGAAACCATCCAAACCTGACAAAT
Source organism: Oophaga sylvatica (assembly GCA_033576555.1). Lineage (NCBI taxonomy): Eukaryota > Metazoa > Chordata > Amphibia > Anura > Dendrobatidae > Oophaga > Oophaga sylvatica. The sequence goes on from JARQOD010008096.1 coordinate 3,388, forward strand.
TCAATGGACAAGAGAGTTCAGAACTCCTTTCAACAAGGGGTCCTATGTGCAAATGTTAACATCACCAAGAAAAAGTTTTTGAGTTGAAAACTGTTGATTTCAGTTTGAAGAACATGCTAAATGCTTATAATTTCAAAAATGACCATTTTTGTTCTTTATTAAAATGAAAAGTTGAAAACTCTGCTGTGCAATAATAATTTGGAACATGCATTTTGAGTGCAAGTTTGAGTTTTTATTTTTAAAAAATATACTGTTCTCATAGGCAGTTTGTACAAAAACCTTTCAATTGTACTGTAATAGTTATTTGACTGGAAAATTACAATGACTGCAATTCATATAGGAATTTGGGAAAATCTGAGAAAATATTATTGCATAATAATTTGGAACACAGTGTAATAATTCAATTAGATATTAATCTAAAATGAATATGATGCCATGCATAACATCCCAGGATGATAAATAACCACATTTTATTTTTCTGTATTACTTTCCACAGACATGAAAATGGCTTCCAGTTTGCATTCCTTGAAAGTCAAGATTGATTAATTTATTATGCTATTTGTGGGCAAAACATTTCCCACATTCTATACATGAAAATGTTTTTTTCTGCGTTAGTTCCTTAATGTGTAATTAGAGCCAACTTCTGGTTAAAACACTTTCCACATAAGGTGCAAGAAAATGGCTTTTGAACCAAATAAAAATATTGTAGTTGGAGGGATATGAAGACCGTGTGCCAACGTGTCATGTAAAGTCTTGCTACGTTTTGCCATAATAAGAGGTCGGTGTGATAGAAATTGGAACGTTTAGTGGATGAGCCCCAATTGTGACATCACTCCTGTGTAGCCCCACCTCCATGATGTCACTTGTGTAGCCCCGCTCCGTGATGTCACTTGTGTAGCCCCGCCCCTTATGATGTCACAATTGGGTTCCAGTTGTGATGTCATGGAATTCTTGGTGGTAAGCAGCGATTTTGCAGTGAAATCCTTTGTCTGGAGAAGCTGTTGTGCTGTACACAGTAAGCGATATTCCTCCAGGCTCCAATGCTGTTTAGACTAGTTCTAATTCTCAGCGTGCTATTAGCACCTGCGGAAGGTGCTACCATCTATATCCGCAACCCTCGATCACAAGAGCAGATCAGGATTAAAGAAGGTGAGTGCATTACCAGATATACTCTATGGGGTTAACCCCTTCCCTCCTCAGCGAATTTTTGTTTTTGGGGTTTTTTCTTCTCCACTTCTTCCAAGAGCCATGAGGTTTTTTCCATTCATATGGCCATATGAGGGCTTGTTTATCTTTTTGCGGGACGAGTTGTAGTTTTGAATGACACCATTCATTTTACCATTCAATGTGAAATTGTGGAAAATGCAGTTTGGGTTCCAGTGTCCAGTGTAATAACACATAGATGAGACAGAGCATTAATACTGTTCTCTCCTTGCTGGATGCACTGACTACTACATGTAGCAGAAGGCGTCCACAGGAGAAAGGAGATATGTCCTTCACATGTAACATTTCACATCCGGCCCCAGAAACTATTAGGATCCATTATTAGGGCCCAGTTTATGAGTGTCAGGCTCCGTCATTAGGGGTTCTGGAACTTTTCTTCTGTGACTGGAGATTTATATGACGTCACATAATACATGGAATGGAGGGTTTTTCATGTGTTACTTGTCATTTCAGGTGTCATCCCCCATCATGTGTTCGTTCCCTATTCCAGGAATATAAAAGAACAGATCTCTGTATTGTCCATTATATATTGACATGACGTCAAAAAGAATCCATCATTTTTCCAAACTAAATTCCCCTGTTTTTAATAGTCGTACTTGGTTCCTCAGTCCGTCCAGTCCATGTATTTGGTTTCCACTTCTGCACACATTCCAGCTATCTGATCACTTATGTTCTTTCTGTTTTTAGAGAATGTTACCGTGCCTCCAATACTATCTGAGGAAACAGTCTATAAGGTTGTTATCCTCGCTGCCATTCTCATCACCCTTGTAGTTATCATTGGTGCCATTGCTATCATCTGTTGGTAAGTATAGTGAGTAATGATTTATGGGCTCCACAGGAGTCTGTAGAGGAAATGTCACATCTTCAGGTTACTCCAGTAATGGGAATATTTTAGTGTAGACTTCTTGTGGCTCACACACGTCACCCTGGCGCTGTGCCCTGCCGGTAACTGATGGCTATATATTAGACTTTGCAGGGATTCACGCTCTCAGGTAGGCATTAGGCACCATTCACACAATCAATGAGGTTTGGTCCAAAACCAGTGCAGTTTTATTCCTTTCATAAAACTCCAGCTCACAAGCTAAATCCAGCAGACTGAAACATCTCATGAACACAGGCCCTGATTTTAGCAACAAGCTATGTGGGGGCTCCTTATCAAATCCTGCAAAGCTCGGACTTAACCCTGTCCTACCTGGCTCTGCTACAACTTGTATAAACTTTATTAAAATAAGTTGCTGTTTGTCATAGACACAAAAATGACTGACCGGTGATCTCCCTACAGATAGGACTAGATAAAATGTTTCATTCTTACATTCTGCAGAATACAGACATGTTTTACTTTGTAATTTACAATGTGACTTTTATTTTTGCAATTTTATAGTTGTCGGAAAAAGAAAAAGCCAATGAAAGATGCTGAAAGCCAACATTGTGCCGACGACTTTAGAGAGAACAACACCAAACTAAATGGTAACTATAGCCTGATAAATCTGACATTACAGAAGCTCTCCAGCACCATATGTATTGTCTAATCCCTTCTAGATATATCAGTAGTGCAGTGTACATGTGATAAAATACTTACCATTTGCCATCTTCTCTGGTTTCCAGCGCCATTCTGGTCGTCTTCTGAACCATATAACCACAATTTAGCTTTGTCGTCTCACACGTCTTATGTGTGGCGCGGTAGCGGTTTCCTCAATGTCAGCCTATGACTCTCAGAGCGAGGTTCCATATACTTATAATGAGAAAACAACTTCCAGTCCTCACATAAGAAAGACATTGTGATATCCAGTCTGATTTACAGTCACATGGTTCAGCAGAGGACTGGAGCTGTGCTGCAAACTGGAGAAGACAGCGATCAGTGTTTTACCAGATACACTACACTACTGATATGTTCAGAAGTGATTAGCAATGCAAAGTTATCTCAGAGCGCTTCTTTGATATCTATTCATACAGACAGTTATTGTCTGCTTTTACATCACATGGAAGCAGTCCGCATTGTGAACTCCGTTACTGACTCTGAGGACATTCCCATTTGTCTTTTTCTATGTATAAATGTATTTAGTAGAAAAACAATAAAGATAAAAAATAGTCTCTTAAAGGATCTTGTTAGAATAAGATGCCTAAACATACATTAGAAACATGATGGAAGCTTTCATTTAAGAAATGTTAATTTCAATGTTTTGTGTTACAGGACACCATGAGGACAACATAACAATTACCACTGATGATTCTCCTCATGGACCCCCTGATGTAGTAATCAATATCAGCCCAGATGAGGATGTGGTCACCCCCTCTGACAGTAAGTTCTCAGTGCTTTAAATACAATAATAGTCCAAGATAGTAAACCTACTAATATAGAGTCTGAGAGTCTGCATGACTGTAGAAAACATATTTTACAGAGCTGTCCAGCGACCACAGGGAGAGACTTGACAAATCTGGTGCTGCCCCCAGCTGGCATCTGCCCGTATCGCTCTAGTTGACTGACAGGCCTCTCCCATATCTTTAATTAGGGTAGACCTGTCAATCAAGTGCAGTGGCGCAGGGGGAAGCCGGCTGGGAGCAGCGTCGGATCAGTCAGGTCTCACTTTCGTCCCTGGGTGGCTCTTCAAACTATGTTTTCTCTGAAATGCTGGAGCATTTCTCTGGAGATTGGCTCCCTCATTTCTCAGTCTAATGTACTATTTAGAAGTTATAATAACCTGTAAATGTTAATAATCTTAATCACATAGAATCTCGCATTTTATTAAATCTAATTTCAATATTTTGTGTTACAGGAGAACTTGACATTTCCTGGACTTCTGGAGACATTCTAAAGCCGCACAAGGCCGGTATAGAGGAGGTGAAAGAGTCCAAGATAAATCAGGACTTAAAAGATTACAAACAAACACCTCCATCTATTGTAAAAGGAAGAAAATCCAAAAAAAAATTGAAAAGAAGTAAGTATTTTTCCATATCTCAGCCCAAAGTTTATCAGAAGATCGTCTTTAATTTGTTACAAAAGGACTTAGGGCCCCGATTTTCAAATCTTTTACAGCAGTATTGTTACGTAAAAAGCTTTGAAACGTCACAACATTTTGGGGAAACTCCAGGCTGCACTAAAATATTGTGACTTTTGGCATTCTCACGCCATTTTCACCCATTTCTGACAATGTGCTGGAGCTTGGGCAGGATGGTGGAGTGGCGACCACCTCTTGTCATATTCATGGCAATCGGCGGCATTTGATAAGCCACAAAATATTCTCACCAGAGGTGCACACCTCTAATAAAACACTCCTGATTTATAAAGAGGTGTATACCTCTCCATGACTCAGGATCGTCTGACTTCAGTGCGCCTCCTCAAGACCGACGTGAAGAAGTTGTTTTGGGAGTATTGTCTGAAAAAAACGTGCAATAATTATTGGTGGATAATCCACTGACACCAGTATTTCATTCACTTCCTAAAATTCACAAGTCTTTTTTCCACCTCCCATATGTCCTGTTGTGGTGGCAATAGGTTCATTGATTAAAAGACTGGGGTCTTGGGTGATGAATTATTACAGCCACTAATGGGGGAGATTTCATGGTATTTCAGGTGCAGTATACATGTTCTGCAAATATTGTCTGTTGTTAAATGCGCTGTATTCAGAGGATTTAACTATTGCTGCTCTGTCCCATTATGATTACAGTGGATAGAGCAAAGAAATGAGTTCCTAATTTCTTCAGTGCTTTATCTACTTCATGCTATTTTATTCGTTTCAATGGTGATTTTTTTCTTACAAACTATTGGGTGGATATGCCATAAACGGAAGAGATGGGAATAGCCCTTTAAAGCTACGATTTAGTTTTGTATAAAAGTCTATATTTTCTATAGAAAAGCCCCGAAATGTGATCTATAGGATTTAAACCGTCATTTATATCACACTGGATTCTGCCCATAGATTAGTGATGTAATATTATCTAGATTCTCCTAAGGGGATGTTGTGTAAAAAAAAATCTATATTGTATCTTTCTTATACATAATATTCTGGTGCTCCATGTTTATTCATAATCCATTATTGTTTCTGCAGAAAGAGTGAAACATTGCTGTGAGTTACAGTAATGAACAAGGAATCCAGCAGGAGATGACGACTCTGCTACAACTCCCTTACATGGTGGCTACTATGTGAGGATCAGGCAACCTGTAATTAAGCAAAAAGAGACAGATTCCGGTGGCCTCGGTCTCATGCCTACCATGATACACCGGACTTTCCGCAGTCAGACGTATTCACGAACAAGTGACTTACCTGCTGCATGAAGAGGCAGATTCCAGGCTTGGACTGCTCTCACCTATGATATGACACTTACCGGACTTTCCGCAGTCAGACGTATTCACGAACAAGTGACTTACCTGCTGCATGAAGAGGCAGATTCCAGCTTGGACTGCTCTCACCTATGATATGACACTTACCGGACTTTCCGCAGTCAGACGTTTTCAGGGACAAGTGACTTACCTGCTGCATGAAGAGGCAGATTCCGTGCTCGTCTCTGCCTCACCTATGGATATGACACTTACCGGACTTTCCGCAGTCAGACGTTTTCACGAACAAGTGACTTACCTGCTGCATGAAGAGGCAGATTCCAGGCTTGGACTGCTCTCACCTATGGATATGACACTTACCGGACTTTCCGCAGTCAGACGTATTCACGAACAAGTGACTTACCTGCTGCATGAAGAGGCAGATTCCAGGCTTGGACTGCTTTCATTAATATGATATTTACCAGACTTTCAGCAGCCAAGTGTACTCACGACAAAAGTGAGGTACCGGCTGTAAGAAGAGGCAGATTCCGGGCTCGGATTCTGCTCTCACCTATTTGCAGCCCAAGGGAAGGGCACTCCTTTAACCATGGTTCCCTAGAGGTTTCCTCCACTGTGGGGTTTTTCCTCTCCTGTTAAAGGACGACTCTTTGTGAGTCAAGGGCCCATCATCATCAGGGCCACATTAAAGACTATTGTCCTGACTTCTAATGAAAAATTCCACATTATCTAACTTGAATAAAGTTATTAATGAAGTCAGTGTATATCATGTGTATCTGAGCTTTCTTTATGGATCTTTACAATACAGCAGAATATACAGGGGTTGGACAGAATAATGGAAACACCTAGAAACATCAAGAAAAGTTAGTTTACTATGGTGTAGGTCCACCTTTTGCGGCGATTACAGCCTCAATTCTCCGAGGTATGGATTCATACAAGGTGTGAATTGTTTCCAAAGGAATTTTAGCCCATTCTTCAGTTAAAACACCCTCCAGTTCTTTGAGCGACGATGGCGGCGGAAATCGACGTCTAACTTGAAGCTCTAAAATCGACCATAAATGCTCAATAATGTTGAGGTCTGGGGATTGTGGGGGCGAGATGAGATGCTCAACTTCATTAGAATGTTCCTCGTGCCATGCTTTAACGATTCTAGCTGTATGAATTGGTGCATTATCATCCTGAAAGATGGCGTTTCCCTCCGGGAACAGTGCTTGAACCATCGGATGCACTTGGTCACCCAAAATGCCTAAATAATCGCGTCTGTTAATTCTTCCATGAAGAGATATCATTGGCCTGGCGGATCTCCACGAAATAGCACCTCAGATCATCACAGAACCTCCGCCATGTTTTACGGTTGGGAGAAGGCAGTCTGGATGGAATCTTCTTTCGGCTGTCTCCAAACGTACACGCGGCCGGAGGTCGGAAATAGGGTAAACGATGATTCGTCTGAGAATATCACATGTTTCCACTGCTCGAGGGACCAATTCTGGAGGTTTCTACACCACTCTAAACGCTTGGAAACATTTGTCATTGAGAGCAGCGATTTTCGAATTGCAGCTCTTCCGTGGAATCCAGATTTGTTCAGCTCCTGACGAAGTTTTCGTGGAAACTGGGTTGTGTAGGTGTTCATTGAGCTCAGCAGTCTTGCGTTCCTTTCTCACAATTCGCTTTAGAGTCCGACGGTCTCTCTGTCAACTTCGACTTTCGGCCGGACCTGTGCTTTACTGCGGACGTTTTTCCTTCTCTTTCAAACGCAGTCATTACTTTGGAGACAGTACCTCTTGACACGCCAAGCATTCGGACACTTTCGGTTACACTAGCGCCTGCCATACGAGCACCAACAATTTGGCCTCTTTGAAAATCCAAGAGGTCTGCCGTTGGTATCAGGTTCTCATCAATGTTCTTACAATTCTGCAAAACAAACAGTTAATTTACATACACAAATCACGTAACACAAATAATCAACTACAAAGCATTACCATATGTCACGGTTTCCATGTTTATAACATGTTTGAAGATTATGATGCCAAAACGTTAGGTGTTTCCATTATTTTGTCCAACCCCTGTACATAGCACTGGACTACTTTGTATAGTCATTACCATTACACATGGCAGCTGATCATCCCGTTTTCTTGTACACATGTAAGCTAGGGTACAAGTAGTGCTGTTGAGTAAAAACAATATATCCACTTTTCGACATGCGATCTACATGTATGTCTCATGTCTGATGCCCATCACAGGGACCTGAAGGTGTACTATGGCATTTAGGGTCCCATTGAAGGCAATGTAACTACCATCTTGTATCTCATGTTCATAATGTAATGTAAAAACAGGTTTACAAAATTATTAACCCACACTGAAATGCTGATGGATAAAAATTCAAGATCCAACAGCAGTAAAAAACATGTAATAAAAAGCAATCAAATTGTTCTATGTACCCCGTGGTACCAATATAAATTACACCTTGTCCTATAAAAAATATGCCCTCACATAGGTGTATCTGCAGAAATATTTAAAAAATGGGGTCTAGTAAATGGCAACACAAAGCAAATCTTTTTTTAAATTATTTTAAAGAGAGTAATAGAAAATTAAAATAAATAAAAAACAAGCCCATACAATTGTCATCACAAAACAGCGGTACATCAACTCTTTAATCCAATGAAGGCTGAAAAAGCAAATAAATGCTACCGGATCCAATGGATTATCAGGCTAGGATCCTATGACACCGTATAGTCATCGCTTTTTCACTCTTCTTAGGATACAACTTTTCTTCCTTTTTGATCACTGATAGTCTTAGGATATTACTGATCCCGATTACGAGCGGATTCAGAGAAAGGATCTGACACTGCAAGAAGTAGAGTTGTGCCTATAATCTAGCACAACTCAGCAAGGTGAACCCTCCAAGCGTGATGGGAACAGCTGCACAATATAAAGAATCCGATAATCTATGGAGCTGTTCACGTCTGTCTTTTTTATGGATCTAGATTGTAGTATAAATGACAGGAATCACATTTTGCCCTGTTTCAAGTTGTTTTACAGCAGAAAACTGACTTATTGCTTGATTAATTGGATCCTACACAAAGAAGCAGAGTTGATTTACTCTTCTTTTAACGCTTAATTTAGAGCGATACGCAGTTAGACCTTCTAAACTTCCATAAGTCTGGAGATTCCCCCTTGTATCATTGCCAAATGTTTAAAATCACAACCTAAAATAACAACTGCGAGCTCATGGAGACAAATCCCATTAACAGACCGACTGTCACTCCTTACACAGTGTCCGTCATAAGAGGAGATATTCTTCCTAGTTCTAGTTCATACTCTCGATTGAAACAATTTAGGTACACACAGAAAAGGAGATGATGTCTCTGAATGTTCCCACCATTCTTCATGGTCCGAGTGGTTTAGTCCACTCCAGTTGAAGTTTTCCAGTAGCCCTCTCACAAGTAGCGCTCATTTCTTTCTTTATAGCAGGGGTGGGGAACCTCTTTTTTTCTGTAAAGGGCCATTTGAATATTTATACCATCAGTCTCGAGCCATACAAAATTATCAACTTAAAAATGTTCTTCTATAGTTAGTCAAACAATTAATTCACTTGCCCGTAATATGATGGCTGGAGCTTCTTCTATATGATGATATGTGTTAGGTGTTATGGATGACATTGCTACTCACAAGTGCTTTTCCATGTTTACGTCAATCAGATTGGAGGGACTCTTTACTATGGTAAGTTTTGTAAGGATGGGGTCATGCATACCAGGACAAAGATGGGGGGCCCTGCATACCAGGATGCTATTAAAGAGAAATTAATATTCATTGCCCTCCACGCCCATGGGTGTGGAATGCAGTGAATATTCATTTCTCTTTAGCATCGGCCACAGGAATTAGCCTCAGTCACCTGCTCCTGTGTCCCGCTACCGGTCCCCCATCTCCCCACCACTGCCAGAGCAGGTATATCAGGACTATAAGATACACCCCTGTTATGTTTTGGTAGCTGAGGAGAGCAGGCAAAAAACGGCAATACACCAGAGAGGTTGGAATCTACTGGATTGCAGTACCCTGACTAACCACCAACAACTAAAGGCAGCCATGGAGCGTTCCTACGTTGGTCCTAGACGCCTCGTCACAGCCTGAGAGGTTAACTACACCTAAAGATAGAAAGAGGAAAGCTATCTGCCCCGGAGCAGATCCCCAAAGAACATAGGAAGCCCACAAACATGTAATGACGGTTAGACAAGAGGAAATACAGACACAGACAGAAAATAGTATGAGCAAACATTGGGGCCCAATCTACCTGGACAGAAAAGGATAGGAAGGACACTTACTGCAATCCAAAAAACCCTAAAAAATACCAACTCTACTAATTGCAAAAACACCTGAGATCACACGACCTCTACCACCTAAATTAGTTCTCTGGTGTCACAAAACTAAGCCGCAGCCACTGAAAAAACTGGAAAAGGCAAATGAACAAATAACAGTGGCTCAGATAAACTGAGAGGAGCACAAGCCCCCAGAGGGGACCTGGCTGACCTCCACAGAAGTGCAGGGAACAATGCAAAAAGCAAGCACAAAAATAAAAGCAGAAAATATCTTATCTGATAGCAGGAGAAGAGGCAAGACTCAGCAAGCTTCCAAGTGAACCAGGAACCACAGTTGAGACAAGAATAATTGATCACTGGCAACCATGATGGGAGGGAACCTCCCTTATATAAGACCAGTCTGTAACTCCTGATTGCCAATCTTATTTGAATGGTTCAGTACTGTTTGTAACCACCAGAGGGAGCTTCTGCTCAGAATTCATTTCTAACACATTCACAACACACCCCCTCCATTTTGGGAGGGAAAAAAGTGTGTCTTATAGTCTGAGAAATACGGTATGTTCTGTAAATGCACTAAATACTTGGTCAGGGCACCTTTTGCATCAATTACTACGTCAATGCTGTGTGGAATGGAGTCGATCATCCTGTGGCACTGCTGAGGTGTTATGGAAGCTCAGGATGATTTGATAGCAGCCATCAACTCATCTGCTTTGTTGGGTCTGGTGTCTCATCTTCCTCTTGAAAATACTCCATAGATTCTCTATGGAGTTAAGGTTAGGCAAGTTTGCTGGCCAATCAAGGACAGTGATACTGTTTTTAAACCAGTTATTGGTACTTTTGGCAGTGTGGAGAGGTGCCAAGTCCTGCTGGAGAATAATATTTCCATCTCCAAAAAGCTTGATGGCAGAGGGAAGCATGAAGAGCTCTAAAATTTCCTGGTAGATGGCTGCGCTGACTTTGGTCTTGATAGAACACAGTGGACTTTCACCAGCAGATGACATGGCTCCCCAAACCATCACTGAGAATCCTCTACAGGTATGGCTCCTTTGGAAGCCTATCAAGATGTGTGACTTACAAAGGCACCACACCTATACTGAATTTGCCACTACTCTATGCTACTAAAACCTTCCATAAGCAGCCCTTTACACTTGTTTTCTGGTGGCAATCCATGCGTCTGAGGAAGATCTAGGCACAGACCCAAACTTTATATTCTCACTGGATTGCAACTCACCTTGAAATTCTATATTTGTGTGCCAAATTCTTCCTATGGATTGGGCGCCTACTTGTGCACTTATATACAGGAGTGTGGTGTTCTTTTACCATGTTATTACTCCAAACAGGGACTAGTTTACTATTTTTTGGCCTGGGACACACCACTTGTTAGATTCTCTCAGTTCATGAATAGGCATGAGACACAGTAAAAACTTTAATGCTTTATTAACCGCATTCAAGTTATACATGCAGTTTGTCACTACTGGAAAATATTACAGTAAAAATAAAAAGTTAACATCTCCCCACCCTCTCCCAATATAGACAAAAGAAATTGTCATGTGAAATTTTAGGACAGAACTTTAATGTAACCCAACAAAATTTGGGTAACGTGAAGCAGACACGAGTAGCGTTATTGCAGCCTTGTAAATTTTTACTCTGAAACACAGGTTTGAGCATCATGAATCTCCCATCAGGCTCAGATTAGCTATGGAGCAAAAAAGGCTAGGCTTACTCAACATTTGGTTTAACAAGAACTGCGGGATTAGTGTTACACAATCTACTGGTGGCCTTATTGAACTTTTCCTAGTAGGAATGTTGATGGCCACAAGGCTGACTCAATAAATTATATAGCAGTTGTGTTAAGTCCGTATTTAGGATTTGAAAGCCGTCAGTAGTATAGGAGTTATATTACTCATCAAACTCAATCTGACAGGTCGTCACGCCCCCTATCATTTAATCCGTCTCCCTGTCAGATTGATCTGCCTGGGAAATCAGGACTGCTGAATGTGGAAATTTCAATCAAAGTGATTCATGAATTTATTTGTCTCTATTTATATTTTATCCAGTGCGAATCTTGATTTTTATAAGGCTCTTTTTTTTTTGTGGGGGAACTTTTAAGTTCAGTAGTAAATGTATGTAAAGGGCTTTTCTAGCCTGCCACAGCCGCAGAAGTGAGTTTGTGAAATGAAGGACAGGTTTTATTTGAAGTTTCGCCTTATAACACATTTGATTTATATCTTAGCAGCCTATGTACAGACTAAAAGGAGATTATTCTATAGTATTATCCTTAGTATTATCCAGTATATAAGGAGTTTTAGTGAATTAAAGAGCGAATCTTGGCAGGATCTGTTAAAGATAGGTTAACCTTAGTATTATCCAGTATATAAGGAGTTTTAGTGAATTAAAGAGCGAATCTTGGCAGGATCTGTTAAAGATAGGTTAACCTTAGTATTATCCAGTATATAAGGAGTTTTAGTGAATTAAAGAGCGAATCTTGGCAGGATCTGTTAAAGATAGGTTACGTATTAGCAAGGGGTGTAGCAGTGTTGTGTTGTGACATGATCTGTAAAGTCAATTGTGAGAAGGTCACTGCTATTTAGTTGTTGTAATTCAGTTGCTAGAAAGTACACACAGTAATTACCCATGTATTGTGTATAGAAGGCCATAATCCTGGCACCTTTGATCACTCTATTGTGAATCTTGATTTTATAAGGCTCTTTTAAGGTCAGCAGTAAATGTATCCTTTGACCAGTCTATTGTGTGGGGAAAGTCAAGGCGAGGTCACATTATGAAAAGGTCATATTATGTATATGCCCATGTTACAATATTACAGAATGCTTTATTTTAAAAAAGCAATGACACGGTATTGTAAAACATGATTACAAGATTTTATTGTAATAAATAAATACAGCTCAAAGACATTTCAAGCATTGAACTAATTGTGACACCAAAACGACTCTACAAATGGCGATACAGTCCGGTTATGGTGTTCTCTCTAGACAGTCGCAAGTTTGATGAATATTCCAACAGACATAGTGCGGTGTTTTTAAATTTGATTTTCTCTCAGCAATAAAATTTCTCACAATTGTATCATTACGAGATTTATCAGTAGAAAAGTGCGCCAATATCTTACTGAACGGCATGTTCCGAGCTAAAAAATGTAAAAAGTACACGCAGTAGTGACCACAGACAGTGCTATACGTGTCTTGGATTTGGCTGCCTTGATAATAATAAGTCTCACAATTCTTGTTCAGGAAAGTCACAAACTCGCTCGGAAAGATAGCGTTGTCAGCACATAATCCGTAGCTATCAAAAAATATGGCATTCTTATCGTCACAGAGGACGATTAATATCCAGTGGCGGCCTGGTTGGTGTGCGGGGTCTGTATTTACGATGAATCCGACAGGCCGTTGATTTAGCCGTTGTGGTGGAACACACACGGAAACACACCGCCAAACACTCGCTCTGTAAAGCTATCCCCCTTCAGTATGGTCGTGAGTTGTAGACTATCCATCACTAATTAAAATCGTACAAGATCTCTCTTCTATTATTAATTTCCAGAATGGCCGGGTTGATTGCAAAAACAAGCATGTTTATCGTATGGGGTGTCGGTAGAGCAAACCGGACTTCAGCACGTAGGTTACCTGTTTTAATGAGGGAGAAATGGCCGCCGGGTTCCTGATCAGCTGATAAATCAAACGCAAACAGAGTGAATCCGGACATAAACTCTTCACGATCCACGGCCATGGCACAATCCGCTTTCTGCTTGCCGGATATATGGGCGAGAGCCATATACTCTCTGACGGCTAAGTAGCCATTAAAGTTAGGGTTATAAGGCCTCGCAGGGATCTGTTGCCCGTCCAGGTAGAGGGCTGCGTGGTTGACGTTGTAGTGATGGAAGAACAGGGGATTTCTGGCGTAAGACCCGCTAAATGCTTCATTATCTATAAAACCCAATATAACAGTTTTCGGTATCTGGCCTAGGAAGAGATTCTCGTGGTTCGTGATCCGTGTTCCAGCGGCTATACTGTACACCTTCATGCATGTCCGGTCAATAGCGTACTAGGCTGTCGCTGCCAAGAGGGCCTGGCTGTGGCCTATTCGGATTGCTGGGGACACTTGTACTCTCTTTACAAAGAGAGCGGCTTGCATGATTTGCACTTTCAGCGGATCGGCCTCAGCCGACATGAGGCAGAAAGCGTCCTTATTTCTCGTTAGCTTAACCTTAAGATCGAGTCCGTTCAATATTAGCTTTGGTTGATTAAATATATCACCAAAAATTGGACCAATGAGGTCCAGGGGTTTGGAGCGGTGGGTTGTAGTGGCTCTTTTAATAAATCCAGCATTTGGGCCATCCAAGCTTCGGTCATTATGGTGACCAGCTGTGTCTTTATAGAACAAACCGGCAGTAAATTGCTAGGACAGCGTCTGTGAACTGTAATTTAAGAGAGTCTCTATGTACGCTCTATAGCTGTAGAGATTGTCCGATTGTGAGATAACTCGGTCCCCCAGAGTAATATCGACCTGATTAAAAAGAGTAGCAAGAGGGTAGTTTATGAGGGCTACACGTGCGTCATCGGCGATATTCGAATTATCCTGCTTGACGATGCGACAATTTATGTACAGCAGGGTGTTATTCAGGTTGTAATAATAATCCCCGCTACCCGATATGAAAAATTCCAGCGGGGCATTATCCGTCAGAGCGGCAACCGGCTGAACTTCTACAAATAGGGATTTCTCTATACTCGTCTGTGTCGGTGGTATGTCAAAAATATCCAGTTCAGATTTAAAGCACTCTACAGAAGCATCGTGCAGGAAAGCCATGCTGATCAGAAGATGTCCTCAGCAGTACGTCTCACTCGTTTCTGACGGGGTCGACGCTTGGTTGGTTTTTTATTCATGAGGATCGGTGGTAAAGCGGGGGATGAGCTACACTTTCTTTTATGCGATTTTTTAGCGACATAAACTAGACCCGCGCCAGCTTGCTCGGGCTGTGTATTTATACGATTCATAAGCGCTGACGAGACAGATGTGACGGCGTCTTTAGCAATGTTTTTGACAGCCGTCTTCACGTGTGGTTTTACCAATTCTAAGCCTCTTCTGAAAAGCGGTACCGCGCGCCGAAATAAGCCTTTAAATATCCCCGCCAGCCCCGATCCGTACATGTACTCGCTCCCGCTGAACATGCCCCGACTGTGCAATATAGTAGCGGGCATAAACAGCGGGGTCCCCGTACGGCCTCTGAGCCACCATTTTCTAGCGTGCTAATCGCGTCTCTTCCGGAAATGTAGTCTCACAATACACTTTCCGTACTTGAAATTAACGGGAGTGCCCTGGTCCGATAAGATGGAGATTGTTACAGAATCAAAATGGTGCTTGCATAAGGGCACGTAATCGGGACGTGTGTATTGAAGCGTGGTAATTTCACCGCTCTTCCCGCTTATTTGCGCCGTTCTCAGAAGTTGTACGTAGCTGCCGCCCACAAACTGATGCTGGATGATGTCGCTGTAAATAAATAATGTATAAAAACCAGCTTTTATATCGGCATAAATCTTCTTCCGCACAGTCTGGTTATTATCATACGCTTCGATGTATGGCTGGAGGCCTAAAATATGCCCCAATTTCTGACCCGGGGCAAACTGTATCGTGGGGGAATCCGGTAGGGTAACACTCCGCCGCACTTCGTCATAGCGCAGCTTAAATCCGTCGCTGGCAATCTTCAAAATATCAATTCTCTCATTAATAGCACGTATGAGGTCGCCAATTGAGGAATAAAAACTTGGCTTTACATAATATTCCTGCAGCACATCCCCCCGCTTGCCTATATAGAAATTCCCTTCACCCCGCTCAAACGTGTACCATGTATGGGGGTATTGAATCTCAGTTAGAGCAACTTCGTACTGTCCTGAAAGCTGAACGGGTTTAGATAATTTTGTGGTATACTCGGCGATTGTGTTTTCCGGATATATATCGCCAGAAGCGTTGGAGGGAAGGGTGATAAAGAAGGATTCGGATTCCATGGTTATATGTCCGTCAGCGACGACGCGGGTACCCACGAATTAAATTTATCAGGATAACCTCTCCATTTAATATAGCAATGAATCGCCCCCCTGACACGTTTTTTTCTCAAAATCGCCTCAACGCGGTAGACGCGGTTTTCATTGAAATGTATTTTTGCAGCTCCTCCTTATAAAATGATCCCTCGATAGCGTCGCCCGCTAAATCGTTAATTTTATAGAGAGGCTTATGAAATTTATTGGAAATGGCGCTAATTAAAAATATCTCCTCGCTGAATGTCTGCTCATAACCCTTCGTAAAAGGGTTCTTAAAACGAGATATTCTGACATGATCTCCAATTTTTAAAGATGGCTTAATACGTTTTTTAGTCATGCTACCGCTATAAATATTTTTCCATATTTGTAACGAGTTCTGCTTCGTCACATCGCACGGCCGTGTCTGTATCGTGGTGTGAAAGGTGTGGTTGTAACTGTGCACCAAACCTGGTAAAATGTCGATATACCTAAAGGTATTATGTTTCGTCAGATAGCGCCACATACGCGTTTTTAATGTACGATTAAATCGCTCAACTATAGCGGCCTTTACGGTATTGTTGGTGAAAAAATTGTGAATTTTATGCATTTTACAAATACGCTTCATGTGTGAATTCATAAATTCTTTGCCTGATCCGTCTGTAGTTTCTGCGGCGTACGTCGGTCGCTTTCAAATATTAACTCGAACGAACGAGCTACAGTCGCACCGGTTTTGTTGGGCAAGGCGGCAACCCAGGCGTGTTTTGATAGCACGTCTATCACGGTCAATAGATATTTCACGGCGTCATTTTCCCTAGAATATTCAATTAAGCTAACCAAATCAGCCTGCCACTGCGAATCAACGTCCGCGACAAAAATCTTATTGTTGGTGAATCTTGTCCTTACAGGCTTATGAAGGGTTGTAAGCATCTTGTTTATTCAGCCAATCGATCACCTCGTGTTGTTTTATACCTCGCGTTCTGACCGATCTGTATAGATTTGTAATACCACTGAATGATGCAGGGGCTTCGGGCGTGAAATATTGCTTCTCTAATATTGTTTCAACGTGGTTAGCGCCATGATACCTCTGTAAAACATGAATGGGATTTTTTTTTTTCTCACCATTGGGGGCAGTGACAGAGGGCGTGTTCTCTCTGCTAGCCCTAATAAATACAGGCAGCTCACAAGCAATACAATGCTCACCTGTAAGGGTTCACACATCACAGGACACACTACCGATCTGAACAGGACTAAAGTGAGTATTTTTATGTCTTTCGTTTCAATTATATTTAAGTTTGTGTAGTATTTGCATGAATATCTTATCCGTGTTTTCATACTTGTACTTTATTTGTTTTAATAATATACCACGTCTGTGTTGATTAATAGCTGAATATTTACGCTGTAGTGGTAAATTTAGCTCGCTTACTATTAATATTAATAATTACTATAGATTGACGCTAAAATTCATACAGTTAATTTTATTTTTAGATGGCGGAGCATATTTTTTCTAACAGTCTTTCAGAAGTCTTACTGGCTTTGCAACAGGGTATGCTTTACGCCTTATATAGACACAGCGGGCTATTCTAGTTAAGAGTTGTTTTGCACATTATTTTTTATACCGCTTTATTCTATCTCGTTTAAGAATCGGGTATAATGAACGAGTACCTACCTGCTGAGATTTCACCAACCATGAACTATTCTGATCCCGGCCACACCATTTTACCCGAGACAGCGTGTAGACAGCGGTCAGGCGGCGCTGCTCAGCGCGGGTACGTTGTGTGGCTGCGCGGTTGTGTGTGTATATATATATATATATATATATATATATAGATATATAGAGTTGTTTTGCATATTATTTTTGCTTTATTCTTTAAGAACGAGTATAATGAGCTGCGACCTGCCTGATGAGGTTTTCGCCACCTTGAACTATTCCGATCCTGAGGCCTGTATTTTAACCGATGCCGTTTGTAGCAGTTCTGGGCTGCCGGGCCCTGGGACGGGCTTTCAGCGCAGGGCATCGAGAGTACGCTGTGTTTCTGTGTGCCTGTATATATATATATATATATATATATATATATATACAGCTATATAACACTTAACTATGTGAATTTAAGCGTGTAAGTGAATATTAACTCCTTACAGATGTCGCGACGATAGCGGAGCTGGATTCACCCGAAATGCCTATGAACCCTGGCACTAACAGAGCCCAAGAAGACGTCGCATTTTCTAAAGCTCCTAAAAAGCGGAGCCTGGCGGCGGTCAAGAAAGGTAAATGTATGTGCTGCATGAAAAGCTGTTTTGCCCAAACGCTTGAAGAAAATTGTTGATGCCCCTTCTAATGATTATTATTATTTATAGCGCGTAAAGTGAAACCTAGGAGGATGATATTTACAAAAGAGAATATACACCTGCTAGTGGAGAACGCCTCAGACGTCCCAGAAACCACTGCTACAAACGTGCAGGCATCATCGTTAACCGGTAAGTGTATATTTTGATATATCAGACTAGTCTTAATACAAGTATGTCACTCTTGTCACACCTAGGATCACGATGTTCCGCACGTATCCGCTACATGTAGAATCTTTCCTTAAAGATAGTTGTAAAGTCAGATTGACACATGTACAATCTCATCCACAGATAAATCTAAAGTCGAGAGAAAAACAACCACGACACCTCTGCAAACACTACGTCTCAACGAGAACCACGCAGCGCCATTCTTGACGCCGATACAGACACCTATGGGCCCTGCTGGACCACAGCCGCAACAGCAGTTCTATCTGATGCCTGGCGTGCTGTCCCATTCAAGCGGCGCGCAACCATCCAGCAGTCTTGTGAATGACGCTGAAAACTCTGAAGTGCGACGCACGTACACACGCAGAGAACTAAGTATGCTTCAGAAACATCACCAGTCACGTTTGCCGCCATGAATCCCACAACCCGACAGACTCGTGAGGCGCTTGACCGTGAGATTGATCAGCTCGATGATGGTAAGAAGCGCACCGTAGATCCGATCATTATACGGACCACTCATACTATACAGCCTTTACCGCCATCTGTAACGGCGGCCGCTAACTCCACAGGTGTCGAACTGTCAGATACCATTAATTTACCCACCACATCTCACGCTGCTGTATCTAATCCAGTTAATGTTGTGATGGGGTTAAAGAGAGTGTTAACTACTAAGCATAAAGTGTGTAAAAAGCCGAGGCTTCATACAGCTGTGTCTGTACCTGTTAGCAGTGTGGATTTCTGTCGGTCTCTGTACCTGTTAGCAGTGCGGATTCTGCGGTCTCTGTACCTGTTAGCAGTGCGGATTCTGCGGTCTCTGTACCTGTTAGCAGTGCGGATTCTGCGGTCTCTGTACCTGTTAGCAGTGCGGATTCTGCGGTCTCTGTACTGTTAGCAGTGCGATTGCGGCGTATTCAGTGCGGTCTCTCTGTACCTGTTAGCAGTGCGGATTCTGTATCTGCGACCGCTACAGCGCAGATGTATGACGGCATTGGGTGGGCCCCCGCCGAAGCCGCAGTGTTTAAGGAGCAGTTAGATCGTTACTTACGCTACAAAATCTGCCTACCCAAAATACTGTTTTTCTGCGGTACTTTTGAAAGATTGTTGTGTGAAGCAGTCACGACAGATGCTCGTAAGGCCGAGCTATACGCGCTTCGCCGGATGCAAGTAGACACCGAGATACCAGATGGTGCTAACCCGTTATGACTAAATATGATCGGTTCGGGTCTGCATAAACCAACTAAAACAGCCCGTTATAATAGGTCCAGAGTTATAAAACGAGCTATAAAACTACTGGTCAGTGCCCGACGCGCAATATGCGCTAGGCGGCGGGGTGGGACCACCTGTCCTGCTATACCACCACAGACAGCCCAGGAGCCACCACACACAGATGCTCCTGTCTCACATAGCCATGATGTCCCTGAAAATGCCGGCCGTTCCGGTACACAAAGCTCACAAGCCTCTGCTGCGGATGCTAACTCTGCTGATGATGTGAGGGGATCAGATCATACAGTATTTTTACAACACTTCCATCATCACCAGAAGGACAACCGTAATTTCAGTGCACGCATACATACCGATCATTTTAGGTTTGTAAATTTGTAGCGTGTACGATCGTTTGTCGAGGCTGTGAACATTGTTCACGACAGTATTCAGTCATTACTGGATAGAGTCATTAGGGACATTGAACCTGGTGGACTTTGTGCAGTTAAGGCTTGAAGGTGGCGATGCTTTAGACCCCATTTTCACTACAAAGCAGAGCCGCGAGGATTTTAATTCTGAATCTTTTTTAAATGCTGTTGCTCGCACACTTCAAAGTAATGCTGAATGTTTGGCAAGCAATACCCTAAAACTAGTCATCACTACCGTTAAAAACCGTCGAGGCAGTGTAAAAAGACGCTTGAAATCTATAGCGAGCAGTGAGTCATTAAACAAAAGATGCGGTGGCTGTATGTTTTGTAACAATTACAGTACAAATCTGTGTTTGGCCGCTAGTGTGTGCGCCCTGATAGAGGACGCGGATGTCGGTGATGCGATTTTACTGAATCGCTCTAAAAACATACACTCGGCGCTGGGGATCCGTGATGAGCGATTAGTGAGTTTTAGCGACATTCCAGCATTTGAGAACTATTTGGGGGTCACCATTAAAGTACTGTACTACAGTCAGGGTGATTGGCGCTACTTTCAGACCGACAATGCAGCTAGTGGTAAAATCGTATTCATACTGTTCCATGATAACCACTACTACGGCATCAAGAATATAAAAGGTTTTATTGGCGCTAATTACTTTTGTGAGCTCTGCAATTCATTGTATACTAACAAGAACACCCATTCATGTCAATATTTTTGTAAAGCTTGTCATAGAGTGGATTGTGTGGAGAGTACAGGTGTACAACAGACCCCGCGGTGCCCCGTATGTCGTGTTCATTGTCGCTCTAGTGAGTGTTTAGACCGTCACAAACAATTAGCTCTGGTTGATCCGCCATTCTGCAGGCTTAAAATATTTTGTGATGAGTGCCATCGCTTTGTGTTCAGGAATAGCGAGGGGATGCATGAATGTGCCGGTTTACGTTGCACCGTATGTCGTGCTCTTGTAAATAAATTTGACGCCCATCTCTGTTACATGCAACGCTATGTACCAGAGGACGAGACAGATTGTTATATCTTTTACGATTTTGAATGTATGCAGGAGACAGGCACACACATCCCAAATTACATTTATGCTACAACTCTGAGTGGCGAGCAGTCCTGGGAGTTTGAAGGTGATAGCTGCACGCATGACTTTTTACTGTTCTTTACCAGCGGGAAATTTTCAGGGTATACATTTATAGCCCACAATGCAGGGCGCTATGATTCTTACTTTATTGTTAAGGAGCTGATTTTTGAAAAACTACAGGTAAAGCTGATAGCCCAAGGTGGCTGGCTCTTGTGTGTGACGGTACCCGATTTGTCTTTAGGGTTCATAGACTCGCTAAATTTTATCCCCATGAAGCTCAGTAAATTACCTCAGGCCATGGGCTTTTCAGGTGCCAAAGGTCATTTTCCACACTTTTTTAACACCCGAGAAAACCAAAACTATGCAGGTCCCATACCCGATGTGAAATATTATGGGTTAGAGTACATGGCACCTGATGAGAAGGTAGAGTTCCTGTCGTGGCATGAGGGTCAGAAACACACAGTTTTTGACTTCAAGAGTGAACTAAAATCATACTGCAAACAGGATGTTGAAATTTTGAGACGATCCTGTGAGATCTATAGAGAGCGCATTATGGAAATGACGCTGAAAAGTGTTAAAAAATACTGTGACATTCAAAAAGAAATGGTTGTGGACAGCAGCTGTATTGACCCTTTTCAATTCATCACCCGGGCCTCTGTATGTATGTCAATGTACCGATTTAAATTTCTACCAGAAAAAACGATCGCCATTTTACTGGGTGATAATTATCACAAGGTGAAAAAGCGCTACTCATCTGCCGCTATACAGTGGCTCATGTATGTAGCGCATACTGAGAACATTGACATTCAGCATGCCTTAAGAGGGGGTGAGAAACAACTCGGTCAATATTTTCTAGATGGTTATGCCTATGTTAACGGACAGCACATAGCTTTTGAATTTCAGGGGTGTTTTTTCCACGGCTGCCCGTCGTGCTATAATGAGAATGATACAAATAAAGTTACAAACACCACCTACGGTCAATTATATCATGCCTTTTTAGCTAAAAAGCGCTACCTGCAGCTGCGCGGGTACACCATAAGAGTGATATGGGAGCACGAGTGGCGTGAAATGTCTAAAAACGATTCTAACCTCCAGGCATTTCTCCAGCAAATGGATTTCCCCGCTCCCTTAGACCCCCGCGATGCGCTTTATGGGGGTCGCACTAACGCCATTAAGCTCTATCACCAGGTGGAAGCTGATGAGACTTTACATTACTACGACTTCACCAGCCTGTACCCCTTTGTAAACAAAACTAAAACATACCCTGTGGGACACCCCGACATCATCTATGACAACTTTGGTTTCATTAAAAAATACTTTGGCTTAGCTAGAGTCAAGGTCTATCCCCCGAGAGATTTATTTTTTCCCGTTCTACCGGTAAAACTCGACAAAAAATTGATGTTCCCCCTTTGCTATACATGCGCTGTAAATTCCCAGGCCAAGGAATGCAGACATAGTGATGAAGAACGCTCCCTGACCGGTACCTGGTGCACTATAGAGCTCGAGCTGGCGATAGATAAAAGGTATCGGATCGCCCGCATCTATGAAATATGGCATTTTCCAAACACCAGCGATGATCTGTTTGCTTGCTACATTAAATTACACCTTAGGGACAAGCAGGAGGCCTCGGGGTATCCTAGCTGGTGCACTGATGAAGCCAAGAAAAAGCAGTACATTGACAATTTTCTTGAAAAAGAGGGTGTGCGGTTACGACCTGAAAATATAGCCGTCAACCCCGCTAAAAGGCAGATCTCCAAACTTTTCTTAAATTCTTTATGGGGGAAGTTTGCTCAGCGGGCCAATCTACCACGCACCAAGATTGTTAGGGATCCTGATGAGCTTTTTAGGTATCTCTTCCTGCCCTACTATAACATTTCTACGCTGGATTTTATCGATGATGAAACCGCAACCATTAACTGGAAATATGCGGAAGGGCACCACACAGTCAACAGAAACACAAACATCTTTATAGCCTGCTTTACCACAGCGTATGCGCGGCTAGAGCTCTATTCTCTGCTGGACAGGCTACAGGAGAGGTGCCTTTATCACGACACAGATTCAGTTATTTTTGTGCACAGGGAAGGTGAGTGGCGCCGCCTCTAGGCGATTACCTGGGGGAATTGACGAGTGAGATACTCGAGGGCACATACATCACAGAGTTTGTTTCTGCAGGGCCCAAAACTTACGGGTACAAGCTCAACACAGGGAAGACTGTCTTAAAAGTGAAGGGAATAACGCTAAATGTTGGTAACTCGCAATCTATCAATTTTAGCAGTCTGAAAGATCTAGTTCTGGACTACCCCCGTAATTCAGTCCCTGAAACTCAGAAGCGCATCGTCGTACAGCAACAGGGCATTGTGAGAGATAAGAAATATTGGAATATTGAATCCCGTGTCCTACAAAAGACCCAGAAGTGTGTCTACACAAAGCGCCGACTATTAGACGAATTCACCACCCTGCCGTTTGGCTATTAGCACAGTATTGTGATGGATACGCGGTTACAACACCCGCTCTCGTGCATTCTAGCGGGGCCGTCTAATTCTGGAAAGAGTTATTTTGTAAAACAAATGCTGTATAATATTGAAAGTAATTTTTCTCACAAGCCGGATAATATTGTTTGGTTTTATTCATGCTGGCAGAAACTATATGATGAAATCTCTTCTTTTCCCAACACCAGATTTGTGGAGGGTTTGCCGAATACATTCGTAGATGACGAATTATTCCCACCGGACAAGGTGAATTTGGCGATTGTTGATGATCTCATGGATAGTGCTAGCGAAAATTGCGAGATAGAAAAAGCGTTCACCAAGTATGTGCACCACAGAAATCTCAGTATTTTCTACCTGGTACAAAACATATTTTGTCAGGGTAAGAAAAGCCGCACCATAAATTTAAACACAAAGTACATGGTTCTTTTTAACAATCCTCGAGATAAATTACAAATTTTAACACTAGCTCGTCAGATGTATCCTGGAAAAAACACGTTTTTTCCTAGAAGCATTTGAGGATGCTACGCGGGAGCCTTATGGGTATTTGCTGGTCGATTTGAGAGCTAATACACCGAAGGATCACCGCTTACGGACAGGGTTGTTTCCACCGGCGTTGCCCGCTGTCTATGTGCAGAAGAAAACCGCTTCTAAAAAGTGAATTTTATGCAGGCACGCACATTCCACGCTGTATGCGTTGTGATGTAAAGATGTCCGAGAGACTCCGGCGTAACTGGGCTCTCTTAAAAACCCTGGTGAAGGCAACCCCATCCGTCCGGAAATCTATTTTGCGCAATGCGAGCGTGGATTTAATCACCGCTATAGGTGAGATTGCTTTAAACATCTTAAAAGGCAGAATCCCGTTGAAAGAGCGCCAAAAAGGCATACTGAAGAAGTGGCGTAAAGCTATAAGAACCATTAGCGATAGAGCGCAGTCCATAAAGAAAAAGAAACGGGTACTGAATCAGACCGGTGGCTTTATCGGTCCTCTTTTAGGCTTTGCAATACCCATAATAACGAGTCTGCTCGCGGGCAAATAATGGATCATGCTGAGAAAATGTATCTAATCCCCAAACAGGAGCTACACAAGCTAAGGCCACCAATCACCGAGAGCATACGCGAAACTGTTATTCGACGCCTCGATGATGAAATTAACTCCGTTTTACAGCGCCGCGACATCCCCGACGATGTGAAAATTAAAATGTATAGCACCGTGCTGGAGCGCTACTTGGTACATACGAAACGCAGCTCGAAAGAATTGACAACTTTAAATCTCGTTAGCCCTCAGGATCCTGAGCATCAACAGCCGCCAAATACCGTCACCGATAAAAAAAATCACGAGATCGCTGAAATTGTAGGTCATATAAACCAAAGATATAAAAAGAATGCTGAATTTTTACTAAACAGACTACTCCAGAATAAGAGTGTGACAGACTGGAATGATAAAGACGAATTTATTTTCAAAGCCGCTGTAATACCCGGGTCTAACTTAGTGAATTTAGTACGTAGTACAACGCAGAGTCACGCTCTGACCGTCAGGAATTTACCTAGGGGTTGGGAATCGTTTATGCGGGCTATGGCCGAGCTGAATATACCCTCTACTGTTGTGGGTAATCACACTACTAGACAACATTTAGACAAATTAAAAATGGCCTCCAGCTCTGGTGTATCTACATCGATGAGGTTAGACTCCGCACCCCGTACAATTCATTCCCTGCACTCGCCGTCATTAGGCACCACAAGGGGTACTCTACTACCTAAAAAAAGGTCTCTACCGATACTGCCAGCCATGTGGCTCACGATGTAGCCTATGTACTTTTTAATTATCTATTTTATCGCGTGTGTGATGCTATTTGTTAATTGTGCATGTGACACTTTTTATATAATTTTGTATGTACTTTTAAATGCTTGAAATGTCTTTGAGCTGTATTTATTTATTACAATAAAATCTTGTAATCATGTTTTACAATACCGTGTCATTGCTTTTTTAAAATACGAATAAAGCATTCGCGTATGTAATATTGTAACACGGCCATATACATAATATGCCCGTACAATGAGACGGCGATTATAAGTCTCGTCAGTTTTAAACATGCCCCAACATGCCTGGGCTATACACAATATAGCTGAGATGTCCCCTGTGTCAGTCCTGCTAAAAGATACATCTCCAAACTTTTCTTAAATTCTTATACATAATATGCCCGTACAATGAGACGGCGGTTATAAGTCTCGTCAGTTTTAAACATGCCCCAACATGCCTGGGCTATACACAATATAGCTGAGATGTCCCCTGTGTCAGTCCTGCTAAAAGATACATCTCCAAACTTTTCTTAAATTCTTTATGGGGAAAACTTGCTGTCTTTCACATACATTTACTGTTTTTACATACATATAAAACAAGCCTTTTATACTGGTTAATACTATAGAATAATCTCCTTTTAGTCTGTACATAGGCTGATAAGATATAAATCAAATGTGTTATAAGGCGAAACTTCAAATAAAACCTGTCCTTCATTTCACAAACTCACTTCTGCGGCTGTGGCAGGCTAGAAAAGCCCTTTACATACATTTACTACTGAACTTAAAAGTTCCCCCACAAAAAAAAAAGAGCCTTATAAAAATCAAGATTCGCCTTGATACAACTTTCCCCACAGTCTGATCAAATCCACAAGGCGATGGATAAAATATAAATAGAGACGAATAAATTCATGAATCACTTTGATTGAAATTTCCACATTCAGCAGTCCTGATTTCCCAGGCAGATCAATCTGACAGGGAGACGGATTAAATGATAGGGGGCGTGACGACCTGTCAGATTGAGTTTGATGAGTAATATAACTACTATACTACTGCCGTCTTAGAAATTTTAAGGATGGAGGCAACATGACAATCACTGTATCCCTCTGCTAGAAAAGCAAGAACTGAGCCCTTCTTTTTCTCACTCAAGACTTTTCTTTTCAACTCCTTTGGCATGGTTAAAAGTTATTTTTTCATTCCTATTACTTTTGGGATATTACTAGTACTTGTTTTGCCATCCAGCTTGTCCTATTGCAAGAGGATTGTGAACACCACAGCAGTGTTTTTATACTTTCCTTCGTTAAATAAGATTTGGTTCAGGTGATCACCTAATCAGAAGCACATTAAGTAGAATGAGGTGTACTCTGGTTGGAATTCAACTGACACTGGAATGGAATATGGCTGTTGGACATGCAGAGCAGCTGATTTTTAAAACCCTTCAAGACATCCCACAAAAATCAAGCTCTCAAGTGGCTGAGAAATAGAAAAATTATAGCTCTCAAAAAGTGGTTATGGAATTTTTTTTTAGTGTGTAATAGTAGCAAAACCTAAAGAACAGATATACAACTGGTATTGCTGAATTTGCACTGAATGGAGTACTAAAGCTGCCTTATGACTAATACCGCATGGTGAACTGTGTGAAAAATAAATACATCTGTTCATTTTGCTTCCCAAAGATTATAATAGACATGGTTTACATGTATCCTGTGCTCTACGTGTAGCTCCCAGATCCAGAGGAATGGTCTCAGTTGAGTAAGCTGTCTCAGGAGGTCAGGGCTGTGTCCCGACTTCTACTCAATACGATGACTTCTCTCTTACAGTCTTCATTAGAGTTGAGCGATACTTTCCGATATCAATAAGTATCGGATCGGAATGGGTATCGCCGATACCCAAAAAGTATCGGCGATACCCGATACCGATACCGGAAATCCAATGTAAGTCTATGGGAACAAAATATCGGAATTAAAAAAACCCCATTCTTGCCTTGTAGGTTAATTGTACATGAAGGAAAACAACAAAGAGTAATGTAGAATGTATTGGGGGAGGTTGAGGAGACATTAAAGGCATAGATGTTTAACCCAATCAAATGGAATAGCAGTAATACTTTTTTTTTAAAGACGTTCGGATTGACGAAGAAATTGACAATGTTGTTAACCTTTTTTCTATTTTGGCACATATGTATGTTTCACAACTTCCATGCTCTTCACCTTTTTTACTTATGCCACACTTTCTCCTTCATGATCTTCAGCAGCATCATCTTTTTCTTCAAATTATTCTTCATCTTCACCTTATTTATCTTCTTCTTAAACTTCTTGCTATTCATCTTTTTGTTAACATTACTCATATTCTTCTTATTAAACTATTATTCTTCTTCATATTCTACTTCTTCATCTTCTTCCTATTCATCTTCTTCATCATATTCTTATTTGTGACAGACATTCCTGTACTTGTAATCTGTAAAAGTATGAATTTTTCATCCTTCCGTTCTTGCTGTCACAAAAGATTTAAATTACAACAGTATTTGTCCGCGTTCAGTTTAGCCTGCAGCAGCAGCAGGCATTTTCCAGGGGCACCACGAGGAGGAACGGACTCACCCCCATACACTGCTTAGTCTTCTTCTGCTTATAATTTAGAGCATATATTTTGCTCTTAATTTTGGTCTTATACTTCATGTTCTGCTTTTTGATCTTCTGCTTATTGTTCTTCTGTCTCTTGTTCTGTATCTTGTAGTTTGTCTTAACCTTCTTTGTCCTGTTGTTGATCTTCTTCTGGGTAATCTTTTATTTCTTCTTTGTGATGGTGTTCAGGCTGGTTGGCTTGATGCTCGTCGTCCTTGTGGTCGTCGTCTTCTTCGGGGTGGTCTTCAGGGTCGTCGTCGTCCTCTTCAGGGTCCTCGTCTTAAGGGTCCTCGTCTTCGGGCTCGTCGTCTTCTTCGGGGTGGTCATCAGGGTCGTCGTCGTCATTGTTGAAGATCCAGAGTGATTACCCAAAAAAACATTTAAAACATCTTCAATTTGGAAATGTAGCTGAAGGTACAAGAAGGCTGACTAACTTCCGAGAACCAGCTGACGTTACTGGAACCCGGACGGGTATCAGATGGTACAAGAGACAATGGAAGTAACGAGGACCAGCTGACTGTGCTGGAACCCGGAGGGGCAGCAGAAGGAAAAGAGCCAATGGCACAACCGAGGACCAGCTGATGTTACTGGGACACGGTTACTAAGCAGGAGGTACCTGTGCTCCAAAGCACTACCAAGGACCAGCAGACGTTGCTGGAACTCGGATACCGAGATGGAGGCACCTAGGCCAAAGGCACTGCCGAGAACCAGCTGACGGTACTGGAACCCGGACGGGTAGCAGAAGGTACAAGAGCCAATGGAAGTAACGAGGACCAGCTGACTGTACTGGAACCCGGAGGGGCAGCAGAAGGAACATAGCCAATGGCACAACCGAGGACCAGCTGACGTTACTGGTACACGCTTACTAAGCAGGAGGTACCTGTGCTCCAAAGCACTACCAAGGACCAGCAGACGTTGCTGGAACTCGGATACCGAGATGGAGGCACCTAGGCCAAAGGCACTGCCGAGAACCAGCTGACGGTACTGGAACCCGGACGGGTAGCAGAAGGTACAAGAGCCAATGGAAGTAACGAGGACCAGCTGACTGTACTGGAACCCGGAGGGCCAGCAGAAGTAACAGAGCCAATGGCACAACCAAGGACCAGCTGACGTTACTGGTACACGGTTACTAAGCAGGAGGTACCTGTGCTCCAAAGCACTACCAAGGACCAGCAGACGTTGCTGGAACTCGGATACTGAGATGGAGGCACCTAGGCCAAAGGCACTGCGGAGAACCAGCTGACGGTACTGGAACCCGGACGGGTACCATAAGGCACCCATGAAAATGTAAGTTGACAGGCCGCAAGCAGTCCGCAGTTACCGAATCACACAGTCCTACAGTGGGTGCTTGTCCTATTGTCACAACGGAAACAGTCTTTATTTACATATCCCGCAGCACACATGGAAGCACCTAAACTGCAGGCAACATAGAGTCGGCTAACCTGAATGCAACACGACAGGACAACTTATTGGAGGCTAATTGACGTTGACACTGCCAGGAAACAGCTGGCGTGCTGTAACCAGGCTGGGCAGGAGTGAGTACCCGTGCCAATTACTTCCGAGCAACAACTGGCGGTGTTGGAGCCCAGGGATTAGAGGAGAACAGGGTGGAGGCAGCATGACTTTTTGCCGTACACACAGCAGGGGAACAGCTGACATTACTGAACCCCAGAAACACAGGAGCAAGTGTTGACTGTGCTAACAGCACTTCCAGGCAACAACTGGTGGTGTTGGAGCCCAGGGATAAGAGGAGAACAGGGTGGAGGCAGCAGGAATTTTTGCCGTACACACAGCAGGGGAACAGCTGACATTACTGAACCCCAGTAACACAGGAGCAAGTGTTGACTGTGCTAACAGCACTTCCAGGCAACAACTGGCGGTGTTGGAGCCCAGGGATGAGAGGAGAACAGGGTGGAGGCAGCAGGACTTTTTGCCGTACACACAGCAGGGGAACAGCTGACATTACTGAACCCCAGTAACACAGGAGCAAGTGTTGACTGTGCTAACAGCACTTCCGAGCAACAACTGGCGGTGTTGGAGCCCAGGGATGAGAGGAGAACAGGGTGGAGGCAGCAGGACTTTTTTGCCGTACACACAGCAGGGGAACAGCTGACATTACTGAACCCCAGTAACACAGGAGCAAGTGTTGACTGTGCTAACAGCACTTCCAGGCAACAACTGGCGGTGTT
Source organism: Oophaga sylvatica (assembly GCA_033576555.1). Lineage (NCBI taxonomy): Eukaryota > Metazoa > Chordata > Amphibia > Anura > Dendrobatidae > Oophaga > Oophaga sylvatica. Next base: position 33,532 of record JARQOD010008096.1, read on the forward strand.
GGAGCCCAGGGATAAGAGGAGAACAGGGTGGAGGTAGCAGGACTTTTTGCTGTACACACAGCAGGGGAACAGCTGACATTACTGAACCCCAGTAACACAGGAGCAAGTGTTGACTGTGCTAACAGCACTTCCAGGCAACAACTGGCGGTGTTGGAGCCCAGGGATGAGAGGAGAACAGGGTGGAGGCAGCAGGACTTTTTGCCGTACACACAGCAGGGAACAGCTGACATTACTGAACCCCAGTAACACAGGAGCAAGTGTTGACTGTGCTAACAGCACTTCCGAGCAACAACTGGCGGTGTTGGAGCCCAGGGATGAGAGGAGAACAGGGTGGAGGCAGCAGGACTTTTTTGCCGTACACACAGCAGGGGAACAGCTGACATTACTGAACCCCAGTAACACAGGAGCAAGTGTTGACTGTGCTAACAGCACTTCCAGGCAACAACTGGCGGTGTTGGAGCCCAGGGATAAGAGGAGAACAGGGTGGAGGTAGCAGGACTTTTTGCCGTACACACAGCAGGGGAACAGCTGACATTACTGAACCCCAGTAACACAGGAGCAAGTGTTGACTGTGCTAACAGCACTTCCAAGCAACAACTGGCGGTGTTGGAGCCCAGGGATGAGAGGAGAACAGGGTGGAGGCAGCAGGACTTTTTGCCGTACACACAGCAGGGGAACAGCTGACATTACTGAACCCAGTAACACAGGAGCAAGTGTTGACTGTGCTAACAGCACTTCCAGGCAACAACTGGCGGTGTTGGAGCCCAGGGATGAGAGGAGAACAGGGTGGAGGCAGCAGGACTTTTTTGCCGTACACACAGCAGGGGAACAGCTGACATTACTGAACCCCAGTAACACAGGAGCAAGTGTTGACTGTGCTAACAGCACTTCCAGGCAACAACTGGCGGTGTTGGAGCCCAGGGATGAGAGGAGAACAGGGTGGAGGCAGCAGGACTTTTTGCCGTACACACAGCAGGGGAACAGCTGACATTACTGAACCCCAGTAACACAGGAGCAAGTGTTGACTGTGCTAACAGCACTTCCGAGCAACAACTGGCGGTGTTGGAGCCCAGGGATGAGAGGAGAACAGGGTGGAGGCAGCAGGACTTTTTTGCTGTACACACAGCAGGGGAACAGCTGACATTACTGAACCCCAGTAACACAGGAGCAAGTGTTGACTGTGCTAACAGCACTTCCGAGCAACAACTGGCGGTGTTGGAGCCCAGGGATGAGAGGAGAACAGGGTGGAGGCAGCGGGACTTTTTGCCGTACACACAGCAGGGGAACAGCTGACATTACTGAACCCCAGTAACACAGGAGCAAGTGTTGACTGTGCTAACAGCACTTCCAGGCAACAACTGGCAGTGTTGGAGCCCAGGGATGAGAGGAGAACAGGGTGGAGGCAGCAGGACTTTTTTGCCGTACACACAGCAGGGGAACAGCTGACATTACTGAACCCCAGTAACACAGGAGCAAGTGTTGACTGTGCTAACAGCACTTCCAGGCAACAACTGGCGGTGTTGGAGCCCAGGGATAAGAGGAGAACAGGGTGGAGGCAGCAGGACTTTTTGCCGTACACACAGCAGGGGAACAGCTGACATTACTGAACCCCAGTAACACAGGAGCAAGTGTTGACTGTGCTAACAGCACTTCCAGGTAACAACTGGCGGTGTTGGAGCCCAGGGATGAGAGGAGAACAGGGTGGAGGCAGCAGGACTTTTTTGCCGTACACACAGCAGGGGAACAGCTGACATTACTGAACCCCAGTAACACAGGAGCAAGTGTTGACTGTGCTAACAGCACTTCCAGGCAACAACTGGCGGTGTTGGAGCCCAGGGATAAGAGGAGAACAGGTGGAGGCAGCAGGACTTTTTGCCGTACACACAGCAGGGGAACAGCTGACATTACTGAACCCCAGTAACACAGGAGCAAGTGTTGACTGTGCTAACAGCACTTCCAGTAACAACTGGCGGTGTTGGAGCCCAGGGATGAGAGGAGAACAGGGTGGAGGCAGCAGGACTTTTTTGCCGTACACACAGCAGGGAACAGCTGACATTACTGAACCCCAGTAACAAGGGAGCAAGTGTTGACTGTGCTAACAGCACTTCCAGGCAACAACTGGCGGTGTTGGAGCCCAGGGACAAGGAGGATGTTTAAATACTAGATCAAGTATTTTCTTTGTTACGTGTCAATTAAAAATGCCTATACTCCAAACAAGAGAAAGATAACCTTTACTACCATAAGATGATGATTTTAGTGAAAAAAATCAATATAAATAAAGAATTGACAAACATAAACGCATACATTAACATGTTGAAAAGCAATGCAAACCCCAAAAAAATTGGTTAAGGAATCTGCTATACGGTTTTAAATAAAAGCATACAAGTACATATCAGAATCCATTAATGATGGATAAGTAACAGTATGTACACCATTTTTATTGTATAGACAATGAATGTCTGACTTCAAAACATCATCAGCATTACAAGTTATCTGTGACATTCAAAAAATTTTACATTTGCTGAATAATGTCACTAAACAGTTTATAAAAATATATAAAATTTCCATCATGTAATACTCATAATATGCGCCAATAATCATTTTTATTAACAAACATAACCTTTAAAAAGTGCATAGTGCATAGTGAAAATTAATATTTATGCCTGACTGTGGACTTGCAAGCATGACAACGGATAGATAAGGTATATATAGATGAGACTGCATAGCCACAGATGGTCAATGGCGATGTAATACTGTACCTCAATAAAGTGTGCGTCACTACTCCATAAATTTTTTGATATAGCTTTATAAACAGGGTACGTGCATGTATGCTTGCGCCTTTGTTTGGACGCACAGACTGCCTTCCTGTTGTGACGCGTTGGGTAGTGGAGCGTCTGTGCGTCTTATGACGCAGAATAAGATTCACGTTGCGCATCGTTCATCATTGCTAGCGTACCGACAACACAAAGCCGTTGTCATGACTGCTTTACTCAGTAAACATGCACCTATGATGAAACATACACGCATGTGCCCTATTACATAAGAAGCTACAAGAAAAACGCGTGTGAGGTGTGACAGCCTTTTTATTAAGGTACAGTATTATATCGACATTGTACAGGTGTCGCTATTCAGTCTGATAACTAGATATCATTCACCTTTTCTATCAGTTGTCGTTGTTTCAGCACCACTTGGAGGTATATATTTTGCCATTGTCACTATGCACTATTGACTTTAACAAGGTAATGCATGATTTTTGTTATCGATTATCATGTTTACATGATGGACCTTTATGATATGGGGTGTTAAATTACTAATTAAATATGTATTTTTT
>JARQOD010008097.1:0-36859 GCA_033576555.1 Oophaga sylvatica
ATTCTCAAAGCACAATCGTTAACAATTCCAAAAAGAGGGAAGAATGGGAAGCATTTAAGGAAACCAGGATGGATGAACATAGAACTTAAACAATGCTAAAAAGGAAGAAAGAAATGTTTATCAAATGGAAAGAGGGGCATATCTAAAGAAGAATATAATGCCGTCTGCAGAACCTGCAGGGCACAAATCAGATTATCTAAAGCTGACAATGAATTAAGGCTTGCAAGTGACGTCAAAAGCAACAAAAAAGGATTTTGGGATACGTCAAAAGTAAAAGAAAAACTCAAAGATGCTATAGGATTTTTACAGGATGAAAATGATGAAATGGTAAGTCAGGATGTTGAGAAGGCTGAACTTTTAAATTCCTATTTTGCATCTGTTTTCTCTCAGAAAGGAAATGTAACATCAACTGATCTTCACTGTCCTATTAAAGGAATAGAAGAATCCAGGATATCTATAAACAGAAAGACAGTGAGGAAACACTTAGCTAACATAAATGAATTCAAGTCTCCAGGTCCAGATGAATTACACCCCAGGGTACTAAAGGAGATAGCAGAAGAAATTCTTGAACCACTGTCCATAATCTTTGAAAATTCTTGGAGAACAGGAGAAGTCCCAGAAGACTGGAGAAGAGCAAATGTTGTTCCTATCTTCAAAAAGGGGAAGAAGGTGGACCCAGGGAACTACAGGCCGGTGAGTCTGACTTCTATACCAGGAAAGATCTTTGAACAAATTATTAAAGAACATGTATGCAAGTACCTGGATAAGAATGAAGTGATTAAACAGAGTCAGCATGGGTTTGTAACTAATAAGTCATGTCAGACTAACTTAATTTCCTTCTATGACAGAATCACTGACTGGGTGGATCAGGGAAATGCTGTAGATATAGTATATCTTGACTTCAGCAAAGCATTTGACAAAGTATCTCACACAATCCTTATTGAAAAAATGACTAAGTATGGAATGGACAAGGCAACTGTTAGGTGGATTCATAACTGGCTTAGTGATCGGACCCAAAGAGTGGTTGTAAATGGCTGCACATCCAGTTGGAAGAATGTCTCAAGTGGGGTACCACAAGGCTCTGTTTTGGGCCCTGTATTGTTCAACATCTTTATTAATGATTTAGATGAAGGAATTGAGGGTAAACTGATCAAATTTGATGATGACACAAAGCTAGGAGGGGTAGCTAATACTAGAGAAGAGTGAGAGAGGATTCAAAAAGATATACATAAACTGGAGCAGTGGGCAGCAACTAACAGAATGGATTTTAACAGGGAAAAATGCAAAGTACTACATCTGGGCAATAAAAATGAAAAAAGCATATACAAAATGGGAGGAATAGGGCTAAGTAACAGCACATGTGAAAAAGACTTGGGTATACTAATTGATCACAGACTTAACATGAGTCAACAGTGTGATGCAGCAGCAAAAAAGGCAAATGCAATTCTAGGATGTATCAACAGAAGCATACAGTCTAGATCACGTGAGGTCATTATTGCCCTCTACTCCTCTTTGGTCAGACCTCATCTGGAATACTGTGTCCAGTTTTGGGCACCACATTTTAAAAAAGACATCAACAAACTGGAGCAAGTTCAGAGAAGAGCCACCAGAATGGTGACCGGTCTGCAAACCATGTCCTATGAGGAACGGTTGCAGGATTTGGGAATGTTTAGCTTGCAAAAAAGAAGACTGAGAGGAGACTTAATAGCTGTCTACAAATATCTCAAGGGCTGTCACATTGTAGAAGGATCATCTTTATTCTCATTTGCACAAGGAAAGACTAGAAGCAATGGGATGAAACTGAATGGGAGGAGACACAGATTAGATATTAGAAAAAACTTTTTGACAGTTAGGTGATCAATGAGTGGAACAGGCTGCCACGAGAGGTGGTGAGTTCTCCTTCAATGGAAGTCTTCAAACAGAGGCTGGACAGACATCTGTCTGGGATGATTTAGAGAATCCTGCTTTGAGCAGGGGGTTGGACCAGAAGGCCCAGGAGGTCCCTTCCAACTCTACCATTCTATGATTCTATGATTCTACACAGTGACTGCACCAGCAGAATAGTGAGTGCAGCTCTGGAGTATAATACAGGATGTAAAGTATATACACAGTGACTGCACCAGCAGAATAGTGAGTGCAGCTCTGGAGTATAATACAGGATGTAACTCAGGATCAGTAATGTAATGTATGTACACAGTGACTGCACCAGCAGAATAGTGAGTGCAGCTCTGGAGTATAATACAGGATGTAAAGTATATACACAGTGACTGCACCAGCAGAATAGTGAGTGCAGCTCTGGGGTATAATACAGGATGTAACTCAGGATCAGTAATGTAATGTATGTACACAGTGACTGAACCAGCAGAATAGTGAGTGCAGCTCTGGGGTATAATACAGGATGTAACTCAGGATCAGTAATGTAATGTATATACACAGTGACTGCACCAGCAGAATAGTGAGTGCAGCTCTGGAGTATAATACAGGAGGTAACTCAGGATCAGTAATGTAATGTATGTACACAGCGACTGCACCAGCAGAATAGTGAGTGCAGCTCTGGGGTATAATACAGGAGGTAACTCAGGATCAGTAATGTATGTACACAGTGCCTACACCAGCAGAATAGTGAGTGCAGCTCTGCGGTATAATACAGCATGTAACTCAGGATCAGTAATGTAATGTATGTACACAGTGACTGAACCAGCAGAATAGTGAGTGCAGCTCTGGAGTATAATACAGGATGTAACTCAGGATCAGTAATGTAATGTATGTACACAGTGACTGCACCACAGAATAGTGAGTGCAGCTCTGGGGTATAATACTGTATGTAACTCAGGATCAGTAATGTAATGTATGTACACAGTGACTGCAGCAGCAGAATAGTGAGTGCAGCTCTGGAGTATAATACAGGATGTAAAGTATATACACAGTGACTGCACCAGCAGAATAGTGAGTGCAGCTCTGGAGTATAATACAGGATGTAACTCAGGATCAGTAATGTAATGTATGTACACAGTGACTGCACCAGCAGAATAGTGAGTGCAGCTCTGGAGTATAATACAGGATGTAAAGTATATACACAGTGACTGCACCAGCAGAATAGTGAGTGCAGCTCTGGAGTATAATACAGGATGTAACCTGATCAGGATCAGTAATGTAATGTATGTACACAGTGACTGAACCAGCAGAATAGTGAGTGCAGCTCTGGAGTATAATACAGGAGGTAACTCAGGATCAGTAATGTAATGTATGTACACAGTGACTGCACCAGCAGAATAGTGAGTGCAGCTCTGGGGTATAATACAGGATGTAACTCAGGATCAGTAATGTAATGTATGTACACAGTGACTGCACCAGCAGAATAGTGAGTGCAGCTCTGGAGTATAATACAGGATGTAACTCAGGATCAGTAATGTAATGTATGTACACAGTGACTGCACCAGCAGAATAGTGAGTGCAGCTCTGGAGTATAATACAGGATGTAACTCAGGATCAGTAATGTAATGTATGTACACAGTGACTGCACCAGCAGAATAGTGAGTGCAGCTCTGGAGTATAATACAGGATGTAACTCAGGATCAGTAATGTAATGTATGTACACAGTGACTGCACCAGCAGAATAGTGAGTACAGCTCTGGAGTATAATACAGGATGTAACTCAGGATCAGTAATGTAATGTATGTCCACAGTGACTGCACCATCCCACAGGAAGGGGCGGAGCTTGCCGTGCGGTCTGACTGTGGTGCCTGTGTGTGCTGCTCAGGAAGGGAGGTTTTTCCATCCAGGACTTTTTGTCTGCCACCTTCCCAGGAAAGAAGGCTCATCTTGGGACTGGCCTCCGGGGCAGGGCCCCCAGCTCCCACCTCCCGGTCCAAGCCGGCGGGGGGTGGGAGGACTCCCAATCCGGCTAGGATAACAAAATCTGGCAAAGGATCCAGCATGAGGACCCGCAGTACCCCAGAGGCCATGGCCGCGGCGGCTCCTTCCCCCGGAGGTAGGCCGAGTACGAGCAGGGGTGCTGCAGCGGGGCCCCTAAAGTGGGGCACCAAGATGGCGAAAGAGACCACCGTGGTCTATGGTTCCCGCGTCCATGCGCACCTCTGTGAGTATGAGGACGCCTCAAGAAAGCTAAGATCCCTCTGGGGGGAGTTGAGGGTAGCTAAGGAGAGGTCCAACAGGGCCTCCGGCAATAAGAAGGCCGAGCTATCCGCCGCGGTCAGAAAAATCCAGAGAGCCATAGAAGACCTGGCAACCCGGAGGTGCGAGATCCTGGCCGGCAGCGGGCCCTTCCGTGAAAAGCTGGAAAATGACGACCGGTTCAGAGCCATGGCCGGAGGGGCTCCTGAGGGGCCACGGAGCCTCAGCCAGGCGGTGGAGGAGGAGGAAGAGGAATGCGAGGAGGAGGTCGCGCCCTACTCACCGCCTGGTGGCCTGGTAAGAGATCTCCAGGCGTCGCACAGCGGGATAGCCCCCGAGCAAGTGGCTCTCCCGCCAGATTCTGGCTCTTCAGAGGGCAGCGAGTGCGAGGGGGAGGATGAGGATGGTGATAGTAGCAGCAGTGAGGGGGGCTGCCTCGTCATGCAGCAGATCCGGCAGATCGAGTCCCCGGTCCGGTTTAACCAGCTGCGGTTCGGGGATGAGATCTGCGATGACGAGGCAACCAGGAGGGGGATGAAGAGAAAAGCCAAGAAGAAGGTAAAAAAAACAGCTGTTGTCCAGAAGTTTGTGTATGTCCCCCTCTCTGGCGCCCCCCGGTCCCGCTGTGCGGCACCCGCTACCCACCCCGGCTCGGGCTCTGTTGTGGGTCCGCAGCAAGGGAGCGGGGAGATTGCAGGCCATGACACGCAGGGCGCCTCCTCTGTTTGTGGTAATGGGAGGGGTAGTGACGTGTCTGATATGGAGCATGGTGTGGAGGGCGGCCCAGTGGTGGGCAAGAGAGTGGCAGCCGGGACCGCATCTCCGGCGGTGAGCGCTGTGGTGTCTGGGTCCCCCACTTACGGATCCGTTACTGGATCGCTTCTGGGGACCCAGGCACCCAGTAAAGTGAAGGGGGCGGGGCCTGTGGCTTCGGCAGAGCCGGCTCATAAGAAGCAGGTGGTGCGGTCAGCTCCCCTGGCGGGGTCTGCGGTAAAGTCTGGGCTGGGGGCCCCGCCGCCGGTTAATACTAAGGGGGAGTGGCCTAGCCTGGGGCCGGCCGCCGGAGTCGCTGTGCCCAAGATGTTTGTGGCCCAGGGTGTGGTGGTTGGGGGCGCTGTGCCCCGGGGGACTGGTACCGTCGGGGGGGCCCCTGGGGGTGGTCCCGGCTCTGGGTCGGCTCCGGGGGTCCCGCTGCGGCCGGTCTCGGGGGGTGTGGCCTCCTCGGCACCCGCCGCCCATGTGGGTGCAGCTTCTGACCTCTGTGCTGTGAAGCTGGAGGCTGGGGGCGTGGCTTCCCAGCAAAAGGAAAAAAAAATGGTAAAGATCAGCAGTGAAGCAGAGACTGCAGCAGACAGCAGCAAGGGCGCATGCCTGGCCGGGTCCCCTGAGTCTGGGGGCTTACCTGCAGTGGGGGCGCCGGCGAGGAGCCAGGATGGAGCTGGAGGCAGGACTGCTCCTGGCTTGGTCTCTGCCAGTGGGAGAGAAGACAGCTCTGTGCAGCCTGTGGAGGCAGTGCTGCTGAAGCCCAATGGCAGCACAGGTCTTAAAGGGCCAGCAGCACGGTGTGGACAGAACCCCCCGGCAGGGAAGATGCCACCAGTAGGTGGCGGTAGCAGTGTGGAAACGGTAAAATCTGTAAGTTCCCAAAAAGTGAGGCAAAATATTGACCCCAGTGTGCATGTGAGTGAGAGTGGGGTGACTGATGGCGTGGATGAGGAGGGTGTGGGTATGGAAGTGTCTGCGGTTGAGGATGCGGGTGGCAGTGTGTCTAAAGTGGCAAGTGTGAATGGGGTGTCTGAGGGTACTGGAAGGAGGGGGGAGGGGCCAGTCCATCTGCCTCCCCAGCCGCCGGTCCTCTGAGTTATTCGGGGGTGGTGGCTGGAGCCTCAGGGTCTGGTCAAGGGGTTTCCTCGCCTCTGGACCTCAGGGATGGCGTCTTGCGGCGCCGTTTCCTGGAGGCCCTCAAAAAGGGAGAACGGACGATCAATGTAGAGGGCAGAGAGGTGGACTTGGCCTTTTGGCTGGATAGATACGGCCTGGCTGCCTTCCAAGATAAAAGGGAGGGGGAAACGGTTTGGTCCCTCCCGACAGCCGGGCAGGGGGTGGCCAGGCGGAATGTGGTCCGTTTTCGGTGGAGGGGCAGTGAAGCGTGCCCGCCAAGAGCGAGGGTTGTGGAGCTCCTTCTGAAGATGGACTTCAGGGCGACGGACATCTTTGCCCTGATTCATCCGTTTGGCACCTCATTCTTCGATGTCAGTTTTGTTCGGCCAGAGGGCCTAGAGCTTTTCTGGTCGAATTTCGAACTGGCAAAGGGGGAGCCCGGCTGGCGAGACTTTGCCATACAGGCGGTGTCTCGCCAAAATAGTGTAAAGAGGGTGACCGTTCTGACAAGTAACGAGTCACTCTCTGGGGTCGACATCATGACGTGGCTTTCCCGTTATGGGGAAGTCACGGACGTCCCTAAGAAAAATAGGGACGAGTTTGGCATTTGGTCAGGGGGCTGGACCTTCATGGTAAAGTTGAAGGTTTCAGGAGGTACGGTCACCCACATCCCCTCCTCAGCATTTCTGGGGAGGGACAGAATCCAGATCTTCTACCAGGGGCAACCGAAGGTCTGCCACAGGTGCGGTGATCCCCGCCACTTCAGCGCAGGCTGCAAGGTGCAGAAGTGTGCCTTGTGTGGCGGGGTAGGTCATCTTGCCGCGGCCTGTGGTGACATTAGGTGTCACCTGTGTGGTGACCTAGGTCACCCGTATAGCCGCTGCCCCCGCTCCTTTTCTGGCACCATCTCTGGCCCAGCGGGGGGGAGCCATGGGGGGGTCCCCGGTGGTGCAACCTCTGCTGGGGCTGGAGGCGTGAGGGGAGCTGAGGGGTCAGTGAGGAAAGGCGAGGCTGGTACATCTGCCCACCAGTGGCAACAGGTGAGGCACCGTAAGGGCAGGGGGCAGGATAAGCCTCAGGCAACAGGGGTGATGACTGCCCCCACCCTGGAGGCGGCAGCCGAAGCCTCTGAGGCCCTGGGGGAGAAGGCGGTGAGCGAGGAGATCCGGAGGATGGAGAGGGAGGGTTTGGCTGCTTCTGATAACTCTTCCCAGTATGAAAGTGTGGATGAAGAGGTGGTGGAGCAGCCTAAAAAAACGGGTGACAATCGTACCGGTAAGAGGCGGAAGAAGAAGAACAAGGCTAAAAAATCTAATGCCCCCCCCTGACCGCTAGGGTGCCCACGGAAGGGCTCACCGGCTCCCCTCTGATCCCCCTCTCCAATCGGTTCCAAGCCCTCGATGACTCTGCTGTGTCGGAGGTCGGGGGTGAGGGGCCGGATGCAACATCTGGGGTGCCTTCAGGGAGTGGCGAGGTCCGTCCTCCGGGGGATTCACACTCCTCTGGCGGGGGACTACCTCGGGGTCCAGGGGCGAGGAATCTAGTGCTGGGAAGGAGGTGTCCACTGCTGCAAAGGAGGATATGGACACCTCGGTGTCTTTAAAGAGGAGGGTGAGTCGGGTTCCTCCTCAGAGGGGGAGAGGAAATCTGGGGGTACGGTTAAAAAACAGGCCGTCTAACTCAATCACCATGATGGCGGAACCTACCCCGTTGACTCTGGCGTCGATTAATGTCGCCAGCATAAAGTCGGATACGGCTAGATTTACGGCCTTTGATTTTTTCACCCGGGTTGAGGCTGATGTTTTATTTTTGCAGGAGACCAGACTAACGGACCTGGGGTCCATCCACAAAGCAAAGAGGGAATGGAGGAGTGGGCCCTCATACTGGTCTCTTGCGGCCGAGCCGTATAGCGGGGTAGCGGTCCTTTTTAAGACCGCGGAGGTGGAATGCAGACGGGTGATCGAGGTAGAAATGGGGAGATGTTTGGTCCTTGACGTCTTCATGAGGGGACAGGAGCTTCGGCTCATCAATATCTATGGCCCGCAATCTAAGTGGGACCGTAAATGTCTCTTCCTGAGGATCAAGCCCTATCTTTTTACGAGCCGGCAGGTGGTCTTCGGTGGGGATTTTAATGCTATAACCAGACTCCGTGATAGGGGAGGCACCGGAGACCGGCTGACTTATGATAGCGTAGCCTTGAATAGCATAGTAAGCGAAGCTCGCCTGGTGGATGTCCACATCCGGCACACTCCAGGTCACGAGGGTTTCACCTTTTATAGGGGAAGCAGTAGGTCTAGGATAGATAGGTTTTTTTTAAAGGAGGAAGCCGTCTCTTCTGCAGTGTCCGCTGTTGAGGTGGAGTTCTCCGATCACTGTTTAATTTTCTTTACTTTGAATGTTACAGAGACTCCCCGGATGGGGAGAGGCCTATGGAAGCTGAATTCGTCCCTTCTGGAAGAAGCGGAAGTAAGACAGTCCTTTGAGGAATTTCTTCAGAGCCAGGTACCTCTCTTGGGTCTTTGTAGCAGTAAGTCTGAGTGGTGGGAGATCTTCAAAAGAAGGGTCGCAAGGTTCTTCCGTCAGCTCTCGAGTCTCAGGGGCCTGAACAGGTACCGCCTGTATCGGCAGCTGGGGAGGAAACTCGAGCAGCTCGTCTCGACTGGAGGGGACCGAGAGGAAATCTCCAGGGTGAAGACCTTGCTCAAGGGGTGCCAGTACGATAGGCACACATCCTTGGTTTTTGAGAGGGATTTCGGGAGGTACCGCTCGCCCGACCCTTACAGAAACTGCAGGTTGTCAGTGAATTGTAAGATGGTGACAGGACTGATCGACAGTACGGGGTCCCTGAACAGATCCAAATCAGGGATCCTGGAGGTGGTCAGATCCTTCTACTCGCATCTCTTGGGGAGGAGGGATCCTGATCGGGATGAGATGTCGGCTTTCCTGGCTGAAACCATCCCTGAGCCGGGGGATGACCCCTCTCTTCATGTTTTGGCAGAAGCAATCAGGGAAGAGGAAGTGAGACGGGCGATTGATGGGCTACGGCCCAAAAAGTCGCCCGGTCCGGATGGCTTAACATCCGAGTTCTACAAGACTTTTCGGGACTCTTTGGTCCCCCTCTTGACTGAGGTGTTTAATGAGTGCCTCTCCTCGGACACTCTGCCCAGTTCAATGAGGAAGTCAGCCCTGATTATCCTGTCAAAGGGTAAAGACTCGTCCCGTATTGAGAATTGGCGTCCCATAGCGCTTCTCAATACGGACCGAAAGGTTCTGGCAAAGGTGCTTTTTAATCGGTTGGTGAAGTTTGCACCCCGGCTCCTTTCGGGGGCCCAGCACTGCTCTGTTCCAGGCCGCAGTACATTTAGTGCTGTGCTCGGTGTCCGAGAGGCAGTGGAGCAGGGCAGGGCAGGTCACTGGAAGGGGTACTTGCTGTCCTTAGACCAGGCAAAGGCCTTTGACCGGGTTAACCATGAGTACCTCTGGTCCGTTCTTCTGAGGTACGGTCTGCCTGGGAGGTTTGTTGATTGGTTGAGAGTTTTATACAATGGGCAGAGACTTTTCCGCTAGTGAACGGTTGGGTCGGACACCCTTTTGAGGTGAGGTCTGGTGTCCGCCAGGGCTGTCCTCTGAGCCCACTGTTATACGTGTTCGCGATCGACCCCTTTAAGGAAGGTGGAGCGCGGACCGTTGGTGGGAGTCGGGATGGACCGGGCGGTGCCGGAGGCCGCCTTGAGGGTAGTGGCGTACGCTGACGACGTTTCCCTTTTTGTATCCTCGAGAGAGGAGGCGGATTGGGTGATGTCTGAGGTTGAACGCTACTCGGTGGCATCCGGGTCCATGATCAACCGGGACAAGTGTGAGAGTCTCTGGCTGGGAGGGGGAGATCCAAGTTTTGATCTCCCGGACACCCTTCCAGGGCCTCAGGCCACAGCAAAAATATTAGGCATCAGTTTCGGCCCGGGGGACTATCCCCAGCAAAACTGGGAGGGCAGACTTAAGATTGCCGCCCAGAAGGTGGATCAGTGGAAGGGTTGGTCCTTGACCCTAAGGGAAAGGGTTAGTCTTGCCAAGGGCTATTTGCTTCCTTTGCTAATATATCTGGGCAGCGTCTGCATCTTGCCAGAGCCTCTTTGGACACGGGTCTACAGCCTGTTTTTCCAATTATTATGGGGAAATAGGCTGAACCTAATCAAGAGAGAGGTCACGTACCGCACGAGGAGACTAGGAGGGTTGGGTATGGTCAACCCAGTGGTGTTTCTAGTAAACACCTTTCTTAAGGCAAACATCGCCAACCTCTGGTCAGAGAGGGCTCCTCCGTGGGTATTCTCCTGTAGGGGGTGGTTTCGGCCTTTCTTCCAGGAATGGGAGACAGGTGGGCAGGTGAAGGACCTTCGTACACCTCATGGGCATCTTCCGGCTTACGTTACCCCGGTTCTGAAGGTGATCCGTCGGTGGCGTCTGGGAGTGTGGGAGATCAGGATCATGTCGAGAAGGTTTCTTGACAATAGGGTCCTGTTGACCCACTTTCAGAAGCCCCTGGCGCTCAGGGATTGCCCAAGCCGGGATCTGGAGGTGGGGCTCGGGTTATTGAACTCTAAGCGGATCCCCTTGAAGTTTTGGGACTTGGCTTGGCGCTGCTTCCATGGGAAGCTGTATGTGAGGGACAACCTGAAGTACAGGAGCTCTGATGACCGGGATTGTCCCCGCGAGGAGTGTGGTGGCATGCTTGAAAGCATGGAGCACTTCCTGCTTCGGTGTCCCTTTAATACAGAGGTCTACAGCAGGGTGGGTGCTTCCATTGGCTGGCCCAGGCTGGCAAGCCTCTCCTATGCGGAGTGGGCCTATGGGGCATTCAGGTCCCTTGGTGGCCGAGATCGGGGCACTGTTTTCTTAGTTAGTTTAGTAACTAGGTTCTGCACGTGGAATGCACGGTGTCTAGTGTCTACTCAGCGGAAAGTCCTCCCCAGGGAAGAGGTGATTAGGAACATCCTGGGTGACCTGGCAAAAGTGCGCTCCCTGGAGTTTGAGAGGCTGGGTGCAGGGAGGGCCTCTCTCCTATGGAGGGGTTTCTCCTTTAATGTGCCCTAGGGTGAGTTAGGTTCTGTGTGCCTGTGATAGGGCTGTTAGTATTTTTTATCCTTTTATCTTTATTTTGTAGGGTCAGATAGATGTGTAGGGACAGGGAGGGACAGATAGGGACAGTCTTTAGGGACAGGTAGTTAGTATTAGGTTGGTAGTGAGGGTCAGTGAGGGACAGGTAGGGGCAGGTAGGGAGAGGTTGGTAGGGCTATAGGGACAGGATTTTCTCTTTTGTGTTGTTAGGGAGGGTCAGGGTGATGTGCGGTAGATTAGGGTGAGAGCCTCTATGGTCTCCAGTTCCTGGTGGTGGGCTGTAACCCTCACGTATAGATTTTTGTTTTGGAATTGGTAACCTGGGTATAGGGCTTGCAAGCATTGAACTTGGGCCTGTTCTTTGGTCATGGTTAAGGTGTGTAGTGGTTATTATTGATATGTGTTATTATTGATATATGTTATTATAAGGTTGTGTATATATACTGTATATATATGTTGTATGTGTACTATAATTCTTGTAGGGGGATTTAGTTTAGGTGGGGTTGGGGGTTTCTTGGGGGGAGGGGGGATGGGTTTTGGAGAATGGACGTCCGGCGGGATGCCAAGAAGATTTGCTGTGTAAGAAAGGCCACAAACTTTCGTGGGACCTGGTGTGATAGGCCACAAACTTTCGTGGGACCTTTGGGGGAATGGTGGTGGTTTAGTTTAGGAAAAATAATAATAAAAAAAAAAAAAAAAAAAATTTAAAAATTAAAAAAAAAATAAAAAAATGTATATACGAGGTATAGTATGTGTGTATATATATGTATATGAAGATTGTATCATTAATTTTGGCCAGGTGGCCTATTTACTTTCTTTAGGGCAGTTGGCTGAATTTTGTTTTTTTTTCTAGAGGTGAATGCATGGGTATGAGTGTATGAGGGAAAAAAAAAAGAAAAAAAAAAGGATATAGCTTCCCTTGCCGGGGGTGTTAATGAAATGGAGAAACATTTTGTTTCTATATATCTGTTGGACATTGGACTTTTGGGATTTATGGATAATGTTTTTGTTATTGAGTTTGTCTGTAGGTTTAGTTTTGTATTTTTTTATAATAAAAGAGATACAGGAGGTAACTCAGGATCAGTAATGTAATGTATGTACACAGTGACTGCACCAGCAGAATAGTGAGTGCAGCTCTGGGTATAATACAGGATGTAACTCAGGATCAGTAATGTAATGTATGTACACAGTGACTGCACCAGCAGAATAGTGAGTGCAGCTCTGGAGTATAATACAGGATGTAACTCAGGATCAGTAATGTAATGTATGTACACAGTGACTGCACCAGCAGAATAGTGAGTGCAGCTCTGGAGTATAATACAGGATGTAACTCAGGATCAGTAATGTAATGTATGTACACAGTGACTGCACCAGCAGAATAGTGAGTGCAGCTCTGGAGTATAATACAGGATGTAACTCAGGATCAGTAATGTAATGTATGTACACAGTGACTGCACCAGCAGAATAGTGAGTACAGCTCTGGAGTATAATACAGGATGTAACTCAGGATCAGTAATGTAATGTATGTACACAGTGACTGCACCTGCAGAATAGTGAGTACAGCTCTGGAGTATAATACAGGATGTAACTCAGGATCAGTAATGTAATGTATGTACACAGTGACTGCACCAGCAGAATAGTGAGTACAGCTCTGAAGTATAATACAGGATGTAACTCAGGATCAGTAATATAATGTATGTACACAGTGACTGCACCAGCAGAATAGTGAGTACAGCTCTGGGGTATAATACAGGAGGTAACTCAGGATCAGTAATGTAATGTATGTACACAGTGACTGCACCAGCAGAATAGTGAGTGCAGCTCTGGAGTATAATACCGGATGTAACTCAGGATCAATAATGTAATGTATGTACACAGTGACTGCACCAGCAGAATAGTGAGTGCAGCTCTGGGGTATAATACTGGATGTAACTCAGGATCAGTAATGTAATGTATATACACAGTGACTGCACCAGCAGAATAGTGAGTGCAGCTCTGGGGTATAATACAGGATGTAACTCAGGATCAGTAATGTAATGTATATACACAGTGACTGCACCAGCAGAATAGTGAGTGCAGCTCTGGAGTATAATACAGGAGGTAACTCAGGATCAGTAATGTAATGTATGTACACAGCGACTGCACCAGCAGAATAGTGAGTGCAGCTCTGGGGTATAATACAGGAGGTAACTCAGGATCAGTAATGTATGTACACAGTGACTGCACCAGCAGAGTAGTGAGTGCAGCTCTGGAGTATAATACAGGATGTAACTCAGGATCAGTAATGTATGTACACAGTGACTGCACCAGCAGAATAGTGAGTGCAGCTCTGGGGTATAATACAGGAGGTAACTCAGGATCAGTAATGTATGTACACAGTGACTGCACCAGCAGAATAGTGAGTGCAGCTCTGGGGTATAATACAGGATGTAACTCAGGATCAGTAATGTAATGTATGTACACAGCGACTGCACCAGCAGAATAGTAGAGTGCAGCTCTGGGGTATAATACAGGATGTAACTCAGGATCAGTAATGTAATGTATGTACACAGTGACTGCACCAGCAGAGTAGTGAGTGCAGCTCTGGAGTATAATACAAGATGTAACTCAGGATCATTAATGTAATGTATGTACACAGTGACTGCACCAGCAGAACAGTGAGTGGCAGCTGTGGAGTATAATACAGGATGTAACTCAGGATCAGTAATGTAATGTACACAGTGACTGCACCAGCAGAATAGTGAGTGCAGCTCTGGAGTATTATACAGGATGTAACTCAGGATCATTAATGTAATGTATGTACACAGTGACTGCACCAGCAGAATAGTGAGTGCAGCTCTGGAGT
Source organism: Oophaga sylvatica (assembly GCA_033576555.1). Classification (NCBI taxonomy): domain Eukaryota; kingdom Metazoa; phylum Chordata; class Amphibia; order Anura; family Dendrobatidae; genus Oophaga; species Oophaga sylvatica. The sequence goes on from JARQOD010008097.1 coordinate 13,973, forward strand.
ATAATACAGGATGTAACTCAGGATCAGTAATGTAATGTATGTACACAGTGACTGCACCAGCAGAATAGTGAGTGCAGCTCTGGAGTATAATACAGGATGTAACTCAGGATCAGTAATGTAATATATGTACACAGTGACTGCACCAGTAGAATAGTGAGTGCAGCTCTGGAGTATAATACAGGATGTAACTCAGGATCAGTAGTGTAATATATGTACACAGTGACTGCACCAGCAGAATAGTGAGTGCAGCTCTGGAGTATAATACAGGATGTAACTCAGGATCAGTAATGTAATGTATGTACACAGTGACTGCACCAGCAGAATAGTGAGTGCAGCTCTGGGGTATAATACAGGATGTAACTCAGGATCAGTAATGTAATGTATGTGCACAGTGACTGAACCAGCAGAATAGTGAGTGCAGCTCTGGGTATAATACAGGATGTAACTCAGGATCAGTAATGTAATGTATGTACACAGTGACTGCACCAGCAGAATAGTGAGTGCAGCTCTGGAGTATAATACAGGATGTAACTCAGGATCAGTAATGTAATGTATATACACAGTGACTGCACCAGCAGAATAGTGAGTGGCAGCTGTGGAGTATAATACAGGATATAAGGCGTGTAATAGTAGCTTCACATGATGTTTATTTTCCACAGATTCTGCCCTTTGGCTGATTTTCCGTTCACCATTAGGACAGCGCTGTGACTACGGATTTGTTTCTGTGCCCCTTCTCCTTCCTGACCGCATTGTCTTCTGCAGTCATCTATTGCAATCCCTGCAAGTCCTCAGGACATGCAGCAGGTATGTCTCTGCCTTCAGTGATCAGGGGGCAGATATTAGTCTCCTTTTCCAGCATCATCCATATTTTGTCTTCCGTCCTGTTCTTCCACACGATCTGTAAATATGATATTCCTGTTCTCTTCTCCCCCATTTCGTTTGGTGCAGATACCAGTCTAATATGGCATGAACTGTCCTAACTCCCTGATTCTGCGTTTTCCTATCCACTCTTTCAGTAGGCGATTCCTTTTCATCAGCATTCTGCCAGAACTATATGTGCTAGAACATCCTGTCACATACACTGCTTCTGGCAGTGTCTGCCTTAATGGAAAGCCGCTTCCCTGTAGTGGGACAGATAGGGTCTTTGTACAGGAAGTGTGCGCTCCTACTTCCTATAAAGACCCCCACACACACACACACATAGAAAAGCTCTTACTCTGCCCCCCCACTATCTGTATCTCATCATCAGCTCCTCTAGACAGATGACACTTGACAACAGGCAGTGAACAGATGGGAGACAGCGGCTGACAATTGGAAATCTGTCGGCGTCTCGAGCTTCCTCTGCTCCGTGGCACTGACATCTACAAGTCTGTGTGGGGTGGATAGGAAGTCTGTTGTATAGCAGGTTGTACCTCCTGTGTAATAAATGCCGGTCACCACCCTGACAGGCAGTCACAGGGTTTCTGAGCTCACGGCGCAGCCATATAAAATATATAGTAAAGCGATTGTGGAGATTCTGCAAATCAGAAGCAGAAGACATATGAAATAATTCAGTATTTTATTCCAAGAATTAAACAAAATGTTTACAAATAAAAGAGCAAAATTTCAGGTTTAGAAAAGGAAACGATTGTGGGAAAAACATCGGGCGGCCTCCAGTCTGAGGCTACTATGCAGCACGTGACTTCTGGGATCACTTAAAGGGGTTTTCAACCGCGTTTTTATGGATTTTTTTTTTACCTAGGGCTCAAGCCCGTTCTTACAATTAAGCACAAACTTGCCAACCAGCCCCCATCTCTCCTCCATACCTCTGCCCCAACATCATATAGCCCGAGCAAGTCAGCGACTGCAGCAGGAAGCGTTCCTCAGGCCCCAAACACTCCAGAAAATGAGGAAAGGTGAGCGGTGGGGAACGTGACGAGCGGCACAGGAGCGGTAGGTGCTTTTTATTGTTTTTAGAGCACTTAGGCTCATGGTATAATAAAGAAGATAAGTGGACAATCCCTTTAATTGCCACTTATCATACACAAGCTGCACTAATAACCAAAAACTCCCTGGAGGAGCAGCATGCCGTTATCTACGGGACCTGGGGGCCATAAATTAATAGAAAGATCGAATAACAGGTCCTGATCTCCGACACAATATGGCAGCCACCAGACGCTGAAAATCAGAATGTCAAATATTCCTCTTTAAATAACTTTTGGGTTCAGATGTAACCAAAAATAATCTATGGGGAAATAGACAAAAAAATGCCCTAAAGTCAGATCTTGGGGGAAGGGTGGGGGAAATCTGCAGTTCCATTTTGGCCGAGAAAGAGTTAATAAGAGCTTTGGGCAATTGTCCGTCTTTGAGATTTCTGTAGAGCAGAGTCTGAATTCATGGTCCGGATGCACAGAGGGGTCACTGCTCGTTCTGGTGTCCGTCTGTCGTCGCAGACACGGCCCCTTGTCCCTTGTTTACATCGCTGATCAGCGCCCACTGACCGTCCACCGACTCCTTCCACAAGGTCACCTAGAAACCGGAGGAGTGAAGGGGTAAATAGAGATGAAGGTAATGTACTGGCCCTCTTGGCTCTTCCGCCGTGCACCATACCTTGTTATCGCCCCCAGACACGGCCAGGATGTTGGCAGTGATGGACCAGCTCACGTGCCAGACGACATCGTTAAATTTGTGCAGGAGTTTCGGGGTCCAGCTGTTACTGGTCGGGTCGTCACAAGTCCAGATGTAAACTCTGCCATCCTGCAAAAAGACGAGAAACTCAGGACACAACACGCGGACCCCTCCACCATCACACCACGGACCGCCCCAGCCGGCGTTACCTGAGAACAGCTGGCGATGGTGCTGGTAGGCAGACCGATAGAGGGGGCCCAGGCCACGTCCCGCACCCAGTCACTGTGCGCCTCCAGCTTCTGATCTTCCTTCCATTGTCCGTCCTCTTCCCTGCGGCACAAGCAGAGGCCCCCGATTATCACCTCTATATAATTCTGCCTTATAACTGGCACATTCACACGTTTCAGAAATTCTGAAAACATTTCCTCAAGAATCTGCACCAAAATTAGTGAGGATTTATCGCTGAAGATTGGATTAACATAAAATGTACATAAAAACCCCGCATTTCTCCCCTCTCCTGATGCTTCCTTTTGTCAATCTCATCCATGTGACTGATGCTGCAACGACTTTAATGCAGAAGTCGTGTCATACAGAGACCAGCAAGGAGCCTGGCAGACACCAGGCAGGCGAGCGTCGCTTTATTTCTTCCAATTTACCCAATGTACAGCAGAAGTTCTGCCCCAAAATCTGCAACAACGGTGGCTTGAAGCAGAAGTAATAGGGGATTGTCTTCACTTATACGAGTCGCAGGTAAAACCTACATTGTCACTTACCTCCAGATTTTTACCAGGTTGTCGCATCCCCCGGAGACAAACCTCTTGATGTAGTTTGGCCTCTGTCCAGACGGCTGATCCACTAAACTGCCCGGGACGACAGAGGGAGCCCAGCTGACCGCGTTACACCCGATCTATATGTGACAGGTACAGGAACGCCTACACTGAGACCGCAGTATGCCCCATGGAGGTCAGCTTATCTTAAAGTGCTTGCACTGCCCCCTACTGGTGTTATATAGTAGGGTGAATGCACTTATTTTCCGGCACTTACCGTGTGTGCGTTGCTGATTTTTTTTACGTCCCAGGGGCCGTCACCCGTGTAGGTGAGGAGGGAAATGGCGCCATCTGAACTGCCACAGGCCAACATCAGCCCAAAGTCATGAGGGGCCCAGCACACAGAATTCACTAAACAGGACACAAAACAGAATCACAAGATGCAAGTGTCGTCCGATATCAGAACAGTTCACGGGGGAGGCAACAAGTGCAGACCGTCACAACTGCTGCACTACTACCCCCATCATACAGCCCGGCATCATCACCTGAAGAGTCGTGGCCGGTGTACTCGTACGTCTTGTCCCAGGTCCCGTTCTCTTCTTTCCATATAATAACCTTGCGGTCATAGGAGCAGGACGCCAGGATGTTTCCGTACATGGGATGAGCCCAGGCCACCTGCCAGACCGGCCCCTCGTGTCTGCAACGCAAAACCAAAAGTTGTGGAGGGATGAAAAGTTCTCAAATGTGGATGAACCTGAAAACACAACACAATCTGCAGCCTATATATACTGAACTTTCAGCAAGTTTTAAGTTTGACAAATTTTATTAAATAATGTTCATTTAAATATTTCCATTCTCACTCTGCTGATCACATCTATGTGTGGTACACAGTGTACTACTGCTCATGGCGGACCCCATTTATGTCAGGTGCCCTCCTCCTTCTGTCAAATCACCTAGATGCCGCCATTGTTATTGACAGCATCATTTAAGGAGTTAAACGACTGTGATCGGAGAAGATGAAACCTTTCTGGGTCCCGGAAGGACGACATTCAGCGACTGCACACTGGTGTGCAGCTACATGAAGGAGAGGGACGATATTACAAGTGGTTACTGTGGCAGACTGATGGCACATGCCCTGGAATACATGGGGGTCCGACCACTGAAACGGACACCAATCCTGAGAACTGGGGTCGTTTCTTCTCCGGGGCCTGTTTTTAGGATCGTTGGCTTCCCAGTAAGAGTTAGGCCTCGTGCCTTATGAGAGCGCCGGCTCTGCGTTACGTAAATGTCGGCCTTGCTCACCCCCGCAGATCAGCAATCAGGATCTGACCGCCATTCTTTACATCAAAGATCTTCACGGATCGGTCGGACGAGCAGGTGGCCAGACGAGTGCCGTAATAATCCATCTGAGCGTCGTGCTGAAAAGACAAGAGCGGAACGTTTTTATAAATCGTCCAAATACACAAAGGATTAACACAATAGAAAAGACTCAAGAGCGGTATGAAAGGGAACTCCGGCAATACTGACAGCAGGAGCCGCAGATTCTGACCACCAATGGACAGAACACTAGGGGGCAGCAATGTGCACGTCCACCTAATGGGCCGAGTCATGGTGGTTGCACAAGCTCAGTCACTCTCCCCAGGTCTCTGCAGAGTGACCGTCTGTTCACTGCACGCAGCCAAAAGGAATAGCTTTCTCCCCAATTGTCAGGGAAGGAGAAAGTCTCGACAGCACACGGTAGTACAGCTGAGCTTCTACAGGGGAAGTAAGAAATGTCTATATTCTCAGCTGCCAGAGGGGGATGGAGACTCATTCTGACAAGAGCAAACCCCCAGCAGACCAAAGGGGGACACAGAGGAGCCATAGCGGTGCGTGTGCAGCAGCCATTAGGGTCATTCCACATCAAGTGGACCAGTTTTAAAAATCGTCCCCACTCGACCTTCTCCGATTTTGTTGAAAATTTATAAGGATGTACATGTATGTTTGAAAAGAGGTTCTGTAAATTTTTAGGGCCAGATCTCAAATACATTGGGCACTGTTGACCTTTCACTGGAGGTTCCCCCAAGCCTGCGGCTTCAGCTAAGAGGATTTTGCAAACTTTGGCGCATAGCCATTAGAGTTCTATACTGGCTATGATGCTGAAATTTGGCATACTAGCTCAACTTTTGCTGCTAAACACGATAAAATTATTACCGGCTATGACAAAACAATATTTCGGCCGCAATTTTGTGTCAAAGTAGCTTGTAAAACGCGTCGCATAAAATTTATGCCAAACTTTGCCATATATAACTCAAGACCAAAAACCAATAGTAACTGGTGCTTTGCCCTGTACACCAAACATCTACATGACTTTGCATTGCTGCAATATCACGGTCAAACCATATGTATTTGTGGAAATATTCACACCCACATATGATGAAAAACTTAAAAAAAACGAATTTTACCTATTTTTAGGTCAAATTTCTCAAAAAGGGTACCCCTAAAATATATTAATTCTGATATTCATTAGAAAGGCACATTTTTCTCTACAAGGATCATTGTTGTTTTTTTTGGAGTCTCTCAGTGTAAGAAAAGAAAAATGCCACTGAACATGGTGTTATTTATTAATAAGCAATGAATGGTAACTGCACTATTCAAACCCTTGCGTTGGTCCATGGTGGTTATACCACAACCAATTCCCTAAGAATTGGTATTATAATCCTATTAAGAATTGTAATAATGCTGTCTTTTGAGAATTGGCAGCCCCATCGCCTAGGAGCCATGGCCGATAGCCGTGCAAGGCCAGCCGCGGGCGGTCTCTTTATCGCAGGTTCCGAAGCCTGAGGGTGGGTGTCTTTGCCTAGGATCCCAAGCCTAATATTGGGTATCTTTTGTTGGTTCCCAAGCAATAATGTTCAGTCTAAGTGGTCTGGAATTGTTGCTGAATTTGCAACATAATCGGTTCAGAGAAGCTGTATTGTCGGCCCATTGCTGTTGCAGCTGGTGCTGGAATTATTGCAATGATTGACTGCTCGGGAATCCAGCATGCATCATTTCTCACAGGCCAGTGAAAGAAGCTAGCTGGTCCATGAGGATGCATAAAATACGGATTTTTGTGTTACTCACCGTAAAATCCTTTTCTCCGAGACGCTCATTGGGGGACACAGGACTGTGGGTGTATGCTACTGCCGCTAGGAGGCTGACACTAAGTAAACATAAAAAAAAGGTTAGCTCCTCCTCCGCCGTATACACCTCAGCACTGGCCGCAGGCAAATCCAGTTTAGTGCAAAAAGCAGTAGGAGGCTAAAGAATAAATTAATGTTAATACAGGTACAATATATCCAGAAGTAAATCTACTGATATAGACCCAAGCAAATAAAATTAACTTAGAAATCGAAGCCATCCGGCTAATAGGGAGGGAGCTGTGTCCCCCAATGAGCGTCTCGGAGAAAAGGATTTTACGGTGAGTAACACAAAAATCCGTATTTCTCCTTCGTCTCATTGGGGGACACAGGACTGTGGGACGTCCCAAAGCAGTCCCTTGGGTGAGAAACCGACTCCACAGTGTAATTTATAATCAAGCATTGCTTATATGTGCGCAACCGCGCCCTGAAGAATCCTTCTACCCAGACTGGCATCCGCAGAAGCCTGGGTATGGACATTATAATGCTTGGAAAAGGTATGCAGACTGGACCAGGTTGCTGCTTTACAAACCTGTTCCACTGAAGCCTGATGCCGAAGGGCCCAGGAAGCACCCACCGCTCTGGTGGAGTGAGCCTTGATCCCTGCAGGAACCACCGCGCCTCTGATGCGGTAAGCCTCCTGAATGGCTAACCGAATCCACCTAGCCAAGGTTGATTTAGAGGCAGCGAGTCCCTTCCTGCGACCTTCAGGGAGGACAAACAGCGTGTCCGTCTGTCGAAAGGACGCCGTCCGAGATACATATCTCCTGAGTGCTCTCACCAGATCCAGCGTATGGAGAGCCTTCTCCACTCGGTGCGTCGGAGCTGGGCAAAATGAGGGCAAAACAATGTCCTCATTAATATGAAATGAGGACACGACTTTAGGCAAAAAAGGTGGAGTAGGTCTGAGCACCACCTTATCCTGATGGAAAAGCAAGTACGGAGCTCGACAAGACAGTGCAGCCAGCTCCGAAACCCGCCTTATGGATGTTATGGCTACCAAAAACACCACTTTCCAGGAAAGAAACGACAGAGAAACCTCCTGCAAAGGTTCAAAAGGAGACTCTTGCAGAACTCCCAGGACAAGATTGAGGTCCCAAACCTCTAAAGGAGTCTTGTAGGGAGGAACTATATGGACAACCCCCTGAATAAAGGTCCTAACCTGAAAATTAGACGCGATCCTTCGCTGAAAAAGCACAGACAAGGCTGATATCTGTCGTCTAAGCGTACTTGGCGCTAGACCTGAATCTAGGCCTGCCTGGAGAAATGACAGAATGTTTGGAATTGAAAACCTAAGCGGGGAACAACCATGTTCCCTGCACCAAGCAAAAAAGATCTTCCAAATACCGTGGTAGATGCGAGCCGAGACGGGCTTTCGGGCGTTAGCCATCGTCGCGGCGACCTTTTTAGAGAATCCAGCCCTGGTCAGGATCCAAGATTCAACGGCCAGGCCGTCAAACACAGGACCGCTGAGTTGTGGTGGTAAACTGGGCCCTGGGAGAGAAGGTCCGCGCGCTCTGGCAGTCGCCAGGGTGCGTCGGAGAGCAACTGTACCAGCTCCGCGTACCAAGAGCGACGCGGCCAATCCGGAGCGATTAATATCGCTGGAACCCCCTCTATCCTGATCTTTCTGATCACCCTTGGGAGAAGAGCTATTGGAGGAAATAAGTATGGAAGATGGAATTGATTCCACGGTAGAACCAGGGCGTCCACTGCAATTACCTGCGGATCCGGTACCGGGAGACGAAGTTGGGCACCTTGGCATTCATCCTGGAAGCCATCAGGTCCACATCTGGGGTTCCCCAGCGTCGACATATCTGCTGAAAAATCTCGGAATGTAGTGACCATTCCCCTGAAGCTATGCCGTGACGGCTGAGAAAATCCGCTGCCCAGTTTTCCTCGCCCGGAATGTGGACTGCTGAAATCACGGAGTGATTTACCTCTGCCCAGGACAGAATCTGTTTTACCTCGTGCATAGCCGCCCGGCTGCGGGTACCTCCCTGATGGTTTATGTATGCCACCGCCGTGGCATTGTCTGACTGAATTCGGACTGGGCGGCCTGCCAGATGTTGGTGAAAATGCCTCAGAGCCAGCCAAATAGCTCGGATCTCTAAAATATTTATCGGGAGGATCGACTCCTGCTGAGACCAAGTCCCCTGGGCTGTGTGGTGACGAAACACTGCTCCCCATCCGAGCAGGCTGGCATCCGTTGTGACTACCATCCAGATATTCGGAGGAAACAAACGACCTTGTTGAAGAGTGGAACTCCTCGTCCACCACATAAGTGTCTGTCTGACCTGCAGGGACAGACGGCACCGAAGATTGAGGGAATAAAGGCTCCCGTCCCATACTGCCAAGAGTGCATGCTGAAGGGGGCGAAGATGAAACTGGGCAAATGGAATCGCCTCGATCGTTGCCACCATCCTTCCTAGAACCCTCATGCAAAACCGGATGGTATGAGGAATCGGTTTGTGAAGGATCCGTACCTCTTGACGGAGAACTAAGGCCTTGTCCTGAGGAAGGATTATCAACCCTTGAGCGGTGTCGAAATCCATCCCTAAGAAGGTGATCTTTCGAGATGGCACGGGAGATGACTTCTTCATATTCACCAGCCACCCCAGGCGAACAAGAGTGTCTAGGGTAATGCTGACGCTTTCCTCGCATGTTTGGAAAGACGGACCCTTGATGAGAAGGTCGTCTAGGTAAGGCAAGATGACTATCCCCCTGGAGTGTAGAATGGATACAACAGTAGCCATGACCTTTGTGAACACTCTGGGAGCTGTGGCTAGCCCGAATGGCAAGGCAGCGAACTGAAAGTGAAGTTTGCCGATGGCAAACCGAAGAAACCTTTGATGAGGGGGAAATATGGGGATGTGAAGATAGGCATCCTGGATGTCTATTGATGCTAGAAATTCCCCTTTTTCCATGGCAGCAATGACCGAGCGGAGAGACTCCATTCGAAAATGTCGAATTTTGACGAACCGATTCAGTCTTTTTAGATCCAGAATGGGCCTTACGGTACCGTCCTTTTTGGGTACAATGAACAGATTGGAATAAAACCCCGACCTCTTTCGACCTCTGGTACAGGTACGACAACCCCGCTGTGTCGAAGAGACTCGACCGCCTTGAATAAGGCGAGAACCCGAGACTCCTCCTTGGGAAGGCGCGAGGGAAAGAAACGATTTGAGGGAAGGCTGGTAAATTCTATCTTGTACCCCGAGGTGACTAATTCTCTGACCCATTCGTCTTGAGTAATTGATAGCCAAGTGGGACGAAACCAGAGTAGACGGCCGCCTACTCTGGATGAATCGACCGGATTCTGCCTCCAGTCATTTATCCGAAAATCTTTGGGGCCTAGACCCTCTAGATTTCGGTTGTTGAGACCGCATTCTTCCCAACGGGTTGGTCTTGTAAGAGGCCTGACGATCTCTGGCCTGATTAGGTCGACCTGAGCCGCTGGAACTGGCTGTTGCAGCCCAACCTGGGTTGCGAAAGGCTCTAAAGCGAGGCTGAGGCTGTCGGCGAAAGGGCTGTTTGACCTTCTGCTGAGGCAAAAAAGAACTCTTCCCTCCTGTCGCATCAGATATAAGCTGATCCAGTTTTTCACCAAATAAACGACCGCTTTGATAAGGCAAGGACGTAAGTGACTTCTTTGAAGTCGAGTCTGCTCGCCAAGTCCTCAACCACAAGGATCTCCTAATGGCAATCGCATTGGCAGCAGCTAATGCTGCGCAATTTGCCGCATCCATAGAAGCGTTGATCAAAAAATCACCTGCGAGAGCCATCTGATTAGATATCTCCAAAACCTCAGGTGGCACTTCTACACCGTGAAGAGCTCTGTTCAGAGACTCTGACCAGGAAATCATGGCCTTAGCAACCCAAGTCGCTGCAAAGGAAGGAGAGAGAGATGACCCAGATGCTTCAAACACCGAGCGAGCCAGGCTTTCAATCAGAGATCCGTTGGATCCTTAATCGAGGAACCATCAGGAAGGGAGAGAAGCGTCTTAGATGCCAAGCGTGACACCGGAGGATCGACCACTGGGGATTCCGCCCACTTCTTAAGAAGTTCAGGAGCAAAAGGATACCTGGTATTGAGGGCCCTCTGTCCTGCAAAGCGCTTATCCGGTTTTTCTCGGTGGCTCTGCACAAGCTCCTCAAACTCAGGATGAGCACCAAAAACCTTATGGGTCTGTCTGGCTCGTTTGAAAGACACCTTATGACCAGAGGCCAAGGTGGATTCATCGTCTACCCCCAGAGATTGATTGACAGCTTCGATCAGACTGTCAATTGTCTCCTGACAACCTGGAGCTTCCAAATTGAGGGACCCTTCAGTATCGTAATCCGAATATTGATCACTTGCCTCTAAAGGTGAGGGAGAGCGAGAAGCTGAGCTGAAGGATGCCGAAGCCCTGGACGGCATAGGCGACGCAGTGTGGGTTCGCTTCCCCTGCGTCTGCCTGGTGAGAGCACGGCCCCTGCAGGCCGGAGGTTCCTGAGACGTCGCCAAGACGGGTGAACCACTGTCCCTGCTCCTATCAGGAGCTTGAAGGGACTCGATTGCTCTTGTTAATGATGCCACAGATTGAGACAGAGACAGGGCCCATTCCGGGGGACCTGACGCACTGGGCTGGGCTATAGGTGAGGGCTCCTGAGCCCGTTCAGAGTCACAGGCTTCGCAGACCCGATTAGTCTGGGCATGCGGAAAAGGGGATTTACAGGCAATGCATGCGGTATACAGCACCGTGTGAGCCTTAGTTCTTCTGGACATACTGTATCTGTTCAGAGCCCTGTGACGATGCGGAGGTATGGTAGCGGGGCGCAGCGAAGTGGAGCCGGGCTGGCGGTAGCAGCACTTACCCCAGTCCTGTATCCCCGGACGTCCTTAAGCAGCGTTGACAGCGCAAAAGGAAAAGAGCAAAGGCTCCAGACTTTCAAAAAGAGCGCTCCCTGTCAGGGAGGCGTGGCTCATATAGCTGATCACAGGGGCCGGGGTCGAGAGGCGCGGCCTAGCGCCGTCAGATGCCGGAGACGCCACTTCCGGTCGCGGCCTAGTCTCCGGCCGAAGCCGGGGACTAAATTTCCGGCCGCGGCCTAGCGCCGGCCGAAGCCTCGGCCTAAATTTTTGGCGGTGGCCGCCCGAAAAACAGGGGGCGGGCCCGCCCCGCCTAGAAGCCAGGCGGACCGTCACCGCAGAGAGGGGATGGCGCTCTCCGGGGGTTTCACAGACAGCCTCGCGGACCGCTCCCACCGAATCTCGACCGCCCCAGACGCTACCTGACGTCCGACACTGTTCTCCGGAGCTTTGAAGGTGGGTTCTCCTGCTTGCAGTCTTCTACCAAAAAAAAATGGGGAACGGTGCAGGCTCCAGCTCCATGATCTCTAATGGTGGGTCTTCCTTGCTGCAGTGGACTTGCGGCTCTCCCAGACATTAGTCCAGCGTCTCCCGTCTTTTAGAGGGGGGCTTGCAGCAAAAAAAGGAGGGACGGTGCAGGCACCCTAACTCCATCACCCCTTCAGGGGATGAGGAGGGACCGTCCGCCACCTTGCAGCACCGCAGTCTAGCATTGGTGGTGCAGTGGGGGCCGCACGGACTAACTCCTGCCTCTGTACAGCCTAGGGCTTCAATACCTTAGGGTGGTCAGGGCTGAGTCCGGCATTTATGTCCCACGTTGCGGGAGAGGATACGTTGGAGGCTTTACTCCACGTGCTCGCCCGTTGATGGTTTGGGGAGATCGGACCCTTTCAATAGGATCCGTCGCCCCTATCTCATCTTCGTGGGAAAAAAAAAAAAATGGTCTGGAAAAAGAACCAGACGTGTGCCTCCATCAGACACTAAGCAATAACTGGATTTGCCTGCGGCCAGTGCTGAGGTGTATACGGCGGAGGAGGAGCTAACCTTTTTTTTATGTTTACTTAGTGTCAGCCTCCTAGCGGCAGTAGCATACACCCACAGTCCTGTGTCCCCCAATGAGACGAAGGAGAAATTTATTAATGCATTTTCTAGCAAGATTGCTTCATTTGGAGGGCTTGAGCCGAAAGACATTGAACAAACAAAAACAGCACAGTGCAAAATGTGTCTGGATTACAATCACCTTTTGGCAGATTTGAAGCAAAAGCTGCAGGTGTCCAGTCGGGCAGAAAAGGTCCAAATCTTGACATTGGCACCTGAAAGTTGGTCCATTAAGGCTATATCAGACGAATTCGGTGTCTTTGAACGAATGGTCAAACAAGCTCGAAAGCTTAAATGTGAACATGGGATCATAGCCTTACCTAGAATCAAGTGTGGCAAGAAAGTTTCTGAGGAAGTGAAGAAAAAGGTGCAGGCATTTTTTGAGGATGATGAATTCAGTTGAATGTGCCCTGGTAAAATGATTATGAATCAGTGCGAATAGCAGGAGAAAAAAAGCAGATGCAAAAGCGACTATTAATGAGCAATATGAGGGAAATGTTTGTTGCCTATCGGGATCGGAATGGCCCTGAAATTGGATTTTCCAAGCCTTGTGAGCTTCGGCCAAAGTGGTGCGTAACCGTTGGATCTGCTGGAACACATTCCGTTTGTGTGTGTACCATTCACCAAAATGTCAAACTAATGCTTGCAGCATGCCCAATCAATGATGACAACGAAGAGCTCATATGCAAAATGGTCTGTGGAATTGAATCCAAGGACTGTATGCTTGGCCGTTGTGATAAATGCCCGGGTCATGAAGTTTTAAAAGAATTTCTAGTCAATGTGTTTGTCAACAGTGACCCTGAAGATATTATTGAGTTCAAACAATGGATTCACACTGATCGAGACACGCTTGATACCAAACAACTTACTATAGAAGATTTCATTGAAAAATTGGTTTTGAAAATTTCTAAACTTTGTAGCCATCACTACATCGCCAAGCATCAAAGTAGCTATTTGAAATCGTTGAAGGAAAATCTGAGACCTGGAGAGCTTGTGATCCTTATGGACTTTGCTGAAAATTACTCATTTATTGTTCAAGATGCCATTCAAGGTTTCCACTGGGAAAATAGTCAAGCTACAGTACACCCATTTGTAATTTACTTCAAGGAGTTAAATGGTGAAGCTGCGCAGAACATCAGCTTGTGCATAGTCAGTGATTGCTCACGACATGACACAGTTGCAGTCCACACTTTCTTAACAGTAATTGTGGAGTATCTCAAGACTCTCATCTATGGGATTCGTCATATCCACTACTTCAGCGATGGATCTGCAGCTCAGTACGAAAATTTCAAAAATTTTCTCAACTTGTGCCACCACAATGCTGATTTCAATATCAGCGCTGAATGGAATTTTTTTGGTACCAGTCATGGAAAATCGCCCTGTGATGGGATTGGAGGGACAGCAAAGAGGTTGGCAGCTCGTGCCAGTCTTCAACGCCCAACTGAAAACCAAATACTGACCCCGGTGGATTTATTCAACTTTTGCAATGAGCAACTGCATGGAATCAAATTTTTTTTTTGTTCCAAAAGAAAAAATTTACGAAATACGGGTAGTTCAAGAGGAAAGGTTCAAAGATGGACATACAATTGCTGTAACAAGAGAAAATCACCAGTTTGTGCCAATTGATGACAAAAAGATTTGCATTTCAAGGGTGTCAAATGACCCATCATCTTTCATTGCCCATGTAGATAGATCTGTCAGATCAGAAATGCCTTTTGTGCCAATTGCAAACCTCCAGCCAGGGCAATACATTGCCTGCATTTACGATAGGAACTGGTGGATTGGAAATATTTCTGAAATTTCAGTCGACGACCATGATGCATTAATAAATTTTATGCATCCTCATGGACCAGCTAGCTTCTTTCACTGGCCTGTGAGAAATGATACATGCTGGATTCCCGAGCAGTCAATCATTGCAATAATTCCAGCACCAGCTGCAACAGCAATGGGCCGACAATACAGCTTCTCTGAACCGATTATGTTGCAAATTCAGCAACAATTCCAGACCACTTAGACTGAACATTATGGCTTGGGAACCAACAAAAGATACCCAATATTAGGCTTGGGATCCTAGGCAAAGACACCCACCCTCAGGCTTCGGAACCTGCGATAAAGAGACCGCCCGCGGCTGGCCTTGCACGGCTATCGGCCATGGCTCCTAGGCGATGGTGCTGCCAATTCTCGAAAGACAGCATTATTACAATTCTTAATAGGATTATAATACCAATTCTTAGGGAATTGGTTGTGGTATAACCACCACGGACCAACGCAAGGGTTTGAATAGTGCAGTTACCATTCATTGCTTATTAATAAATAATACCATGTTCAGTGGCATTTTTCTTTTCTTAAACTGAGAGACTCCAAAAAAAACAACAATGATCCTTGTAGAGAAAAATGTGCTATTTCTAATGATATCAGAATTAATATATTTTAGGGGTACCCTTTTTGAGAAATTTGACCTAAAAATAGGTAAAATTCGTTTTTTTTTTAAGTTTTTCATCATATGTGGGTGTGAATATTTCCACAAATATATATGGTTTGACCGTGATATTGCAGCAATGCAAAGTCATGTAGATGTTTGGTGTACAGGGCAAAGCACCAGTTACTATTGGTTTTTGGTCTTGAGTTATATATGGGCAAAGTTTGGCATAAATTTTATGCGACGCGTTTTACAAGCTACTTTGACACAAAATTGCGGCCGAAATATTGTTTTGTCATAGCCGGTAATAATTTTATCGTGTTTAGCAGCAAAAGTTGAGCTAGTATGCCAAATTTCAGCATCATAGCCAGTATAGAACTCTAATGGCTGTGTGCCAAAGTTTGCAAAATCCTCTTAGCTGAAGCCGCAGGCTTGGTGGAACCTCCGGTGAAAGGTCAACAGTGCCCAATGTATTTGAGAACTGGCCCTAAAAATTTACAGAACCTCTTTTCAAACATACATGTACATCCTTATAAATTTTCAGCAAAATCGGAGAAGGTCGAGTGGGGACCACTGGTCCACTTGACATGGAATGACTCATTTGCAGAATTTCAGGACTCCTCACTTTACATGTTTGCTCCTGCTGCCGAACGCTGCTTGTTTCCTGTACACAGCACCAGATGAAGTCTTTACAGAAAGGTAAATGTCAGATAAGGAGCCGGATCGTCCACTCACAATCATATCCTCGTGGGAGGTGTCCACAGTGTTGATTACAGAAACCTAAGAAAAAGAAAGGTTGGAGGTCAAATGGCGAGTCCGAGTACACAGGTGACACATGGACTGTCCACTACAACACAGACCCATGTACCATCAGGGACCAGTCCCGCTCCCACTACAACAAGCACTGTGGCCAGCTACACCTGCAGCCCCACGTAAGAATGCCACCTCATCCGCAGCCAAATGTAAGAATGTAGATTTACTTGCAGCCCCACATAAGAATGCCCCCTCAACAGCAGCCCAGCGTAAGAATGCCCCCTCAACCGCAGCCCCGCTTAAGAATGCCCCCTCACCCGCAGCCCCGCGTAAGAATGCCCCCTCACCCGCAGCCCCGCGTAACAATGCCCCCTCAACTGCAGCCCCGCGTAAGAATGCCCCCTCAACCGCAGCCCCGCGTAAGAATGCCCCCTTACCCCGCATAAGAATGTCCCCTCACCTGCAGCCCCGCGTAAAATTGCCCCTCACCCGCAGCCCCGCGTAAGAATGCCCCCTCACCCGCAGCCCCGCGTAAGAATGCCCCTCACCCGCAGCCCTGAGTAGGAATGACCCCTCACCCGCAACCCCGCATAAGAATGCCCCCTAACCCGCAGCCCCGAGTAGGAATGCCCACTCACCTGCAGCCCCGCATAAGAATGCCCCCTTACCCGCAGCCCCGCGTAAGAATGCCCCCTCACCTGCAGCCCCGCGTAAGAATGCCCCCTCACCCGCAGCCCGCGTAAGAATGCCACCTCACCCGCAGTCCCGAGTAAGAATGCCCCCTTACCAGCAGCCCCGCGTAAGAATGCCACCTCACCCGCAGCCCCGCGTAAGAATGCCCCCTTACCCGCAGCCCCGCGTAAGAATGCCCCCTCACCCGCAGCCCCGCGTAAGAATGCCCCCTCACCCGCAGTCCCGAGTAAGAATGCCCCCTCACCCGCAGCCCCACATAACAATGCCACCTCACCCACAGCCCCGAGTAAGAATGCCCCCTCACCCGCAGCCCCACATAACAATGCCACCTCACCCACAGCCCCGCTTAAGAATGCCCCCTTACCAGCAGCCCCGCGTAAGAATGCCACCTCACCCGCAGCCCCGCTAAGAATGCCACCTCACCCGCAGCCCCATATAAGGATGTCGTCTCATCTGCAGTCCCATGTACAATAGCTTGCGAATGTATTCATCCCCTTTGCTTTTTACCTATTTTGTTACATTACAACCTGTGCTTAAATATTTTTGTCATCTGATTTCTGTGTGATGCATCAGCACTAAATGGTCTAAGTTGGTGAAGTGGGAAAAATGTAGGCATAAATTACATTTATTGGGATCAAATAACTACAAATTTGCATGTGCATATGTATTCACCCGTTTTGCTATGAAGCCCCTAAAAATTTGTAGTGCAAGCAACTCCCTCCATAAGTCTCATGCTTAGTGACAGGACGTGCCCGTGTGCAATCTGTCACATGTCTGTCAGTATATACACTTCACCTTTTCTGAAAGATCACAGAGACTGCAACACCTATAACAAGAGGCGCCACTAACCAAACACAATGGAGGCCAAGGAGATCTCCAAACAACACCATGAAGACCACGGAGATCTCCAAACAACACCATGAAGACCAAGGAGATCTCCAAACACCACCATGAAGACCAAGGAGATCTCCAAACACCACCATGAAGACCAAGGAGATTTCCAAACACCACCATGAAGACCAAGGAGATTTCCAAACACCACCATGAAGACCAAGGAGATCTCTAAACACCACCATGAAGACCAAGGAGATCTCCAAACACCACCATGAAGACCAAGGAGATCTCCAAACACCACCATGAAGACCAAGGAGATCTCCAAACACCACCATGAAGACCAAGGAGATCTCCAAACACCACCATGAAGAACAAAGAGATCTCCAAACAAGTCAGGGACAAAGTTGTTGAGAAGTACAAGTTAGGTTTGGGTTGTAAAAAAATCTCCCAATCTGTGATGATCCCCTGGAGCTTTATCAAATCCATTATCATCAAATGGAAAGAACATGGCGCCACAACAAACCTGCCAAGAGAGGATCGCCCACCAAACCTCTAAGCTCAGGCAAGGAGGGCATTAATCAGAGAGGCAGCACAGAGACCAAAGGTGACCCTGAAGAAGCTGCAGAGTTCACCAGCAGAGCCTGGAGCATCTGTCCATAGGAGCACAATTAGTCATACACTCCATAGACGTCGCCATTATGGAAGAGTGGTCAGAAAAAAAAGCCTTTACGTACACACAAAAATTATAAGGCTGGTTTTGAGTGTGCTAAAGTACATGTGGGAGACTCCGCAAATGTATGGAGGAAGGTGCTGTGGTCAGATGAGACCAAAATTGAATTCTTTGACCACCAAAGTAAATGCTATGTCTAGTGCCAAACCATCACAACTCATCACCCTACAAACACCATCCCCACAGTGAAACACGGTGGTGGCCACATCATGCTGTGGGGATGTTTTTTGGCAGCAGGGACAGGGAAAATGGTTCCAGTCTAGGGGAATATGGATGATGCGAAATACAGGGATATTCTTGAGCAAAACCTGTTTCCGTCTGTCAGTGATATGAGACTGGGGCGGAGGTTCACCTTCCAACAAGACAATGAACCCCGGCATACTGCTAAAGCAACACTCGAGTGGTGTAAGGGGAAAGGTGTAAATGTTCTGGAGCGGACGAGTCACAGCCCAGACCTGAATCCAATGAGAATCAGTGGTCAGACGTGAAGATCGCTGATCACCAGAGGAAACATCTAACGTGAAGGAGCCGGAGCAGTTTTACCTTGAGGAATGGACAAAAATCTCCGTGGTCAGATGTAGTAAGATCATAGAGACTTATCCAAAGCGACTGCAGTAAAAGGAGGCTTTACAAAGTGCTGACTGTAGGGGGTGAATACTTATGCACACTGAAGTTTTCAGTTATTTTGTTTTATTTGTTTCACAATAAAAAGAAAACAAAATCTTCACAGTTGTCGGCGTGTTCTTTATATGAGCCGATGCAAACCCTAAAAAAAAGTCAAATTCCAGGTTGTGGGATAGCAGCCCCATGTAGAAATGCTGTATCACCCGCAGCCCCATGTAAAAAATGCTGTATCACCCGCAGCCCCATGTAAGAATGCTTTATCACCCACAGTCCTATGTAGAAATGCTGTATCACCCGCAGCCCCATGTAAGAATGTTGCCTCAAATGCAGCCCTAAGAATATAATTAATCTTACAAACAGCCCTATGTAAACGTCACCTCACTAGTACAAAAAATGTATGGCAATCTGCAGTCCTATGTAAATGTTGTATTTACCCCGCAGTCCTAAGTACATTTGTTATATTACCTGCAGTTTTATGTAAATACTGTTATGCGCAGTCCTATGTAAATGTCCTACGTTATCCGCAGTCCTATGTAAAATGTGATTTGCTGCCCTCAATCCTATATAGATAGATCACCTTTCTCGCAGTCCTATGTAAGAATGTACTTTACCTACAGTCCTATGTAAGTATAACACCCTGCCCGCAGTCCTATGTAACAGCAGAACTTCGCTCCGCTTCCCCTGTACGTAGTGCACCCGGCGCTCCCCTCCTCGGTTGCGGCCCTATCACTCGGGAGCCCCGGCCTGTTCTTCCCGCTCCCTGCGGCCGCCCGGAGCGGGGGTGATACGCACCATGGCGCCGCTGTGCTCTCCGCCTCTTCGGTGTCTGTCAGACGTGTCAACTCCCGGCGCCTCCAGCAGCTTCCTGCACTTCCGGTAGTGCAGGGTGGCTTCCGGTCCGGGTAGGGCAAGTTTCCCGAGTGCAAAGGTTCCGCGCACAGCTGTGGCTGCAGAGTCCTGTGTGCCCCGTATAACGTGTCCCCAATGCAGTCACCTCACAGGTATCAGGACAGAGGACAAGAGAGACAGGAGAGACAGGACAGGAGACAGAGCAGACACAGGACAGGAAGACAGGACAGGAGACAGAGGACAGGAGAGACAGAGGACAGGAGACAGAGGACAAGAGAGACAGAGGAGACACAGGACAGGAGACAGAGGACGAGACAGGACAGAGGACAGGAGAGACAGGGGACAAGAGAGACAGGGGACAGGAGAGACGAGACAGAGGACAAGAGAGACAGAGGACAGGAGAGACAGAGGAGACACAGGACAGGAGACAGAGGACAGGAGACAGAGGACAAGAGAGACAGAGGAGGACCAGGACAGGAGACAGAGGACGAGACAGGACAGGGGACAAGAGAGACGGGACAGGAGAGACGAGACAGAGGACAAGAGAGACAGAGGACAGGAGAGACAGGAGACACAGGACAGGAGAGACAGGGGACAGGAGAGACAGGACAGGAGACAGAGCAGACACAGGACAGGAGAGACAGGACAGGAGACAGAGGACAGGAGAGACACAGGACAGGAGACAGAGGACAGGAGACGGAACAGGACGAGACGACAGGAGAGACAGGACAGGGGGGACAGGACAGGAGAGACAGGACAGGAGACAGAGGACAGGACAAGAGAGACAGAGGACAAGAGAGACAGAGGAGACACAGGACAGGAGACAGGACGAGACAGGACAGGAGAGACAGGGGACAAGAGAGACAGGACAGGAGACAGAGGAGACACAGGACAGGAGACAGAGGACAGGAGAGACAGAGGACGAGACAGGACAGAGGACGAGACAGGACAGAGGACAGGAGAGACAGGACAAGAGAGACAGAGGACAAGAGAGACAGAGGAGACACAGGACAGGAGACAGAGGACGAGACAGGACAGAGGACAGGAGAGACAGGGGACAAGAGAGACGGGACAGGAGAGACAGGACAGGAGACAGAGGACAGGAGAGACAGAGGACAGGAGAGACAGGACAAGAGAGACAGAGGACAGGAGACAGAGGACAAGAGAGACAGAGGAGACACAGGACAGGAGACAGAGGACGAGACAGGACAGAGGACAGGAGAGACAGGGACAAGAGAGACAGGGGACAGAGAGACGAGACAGGAGAGACAGAGGACAAGAGAGACAGAGGACAGGAGAGACAGAGGAGACACAGGACAGGAGAGACAGAGGACAGGAGAGACAGAGGACGAGACAGGACAGAGGACAGGAGAGACAGGACAAGAGAGACAGAGGACAGGAGACAGAGGACAAGAGAGACAGAGGAGACACAGGACAGGAGACAGAGGACGAGAGGGGACAGGAGAGACAGGGGACAGAAGAGACGAGACAGGAGAGACAGAGGACAAGAGAGACAGAACAGGAGAGACAGAGGAGACACAGGACAGGAGAGACAGAGGACAAGAGACAGGACAAGAGAGACAGAGGAGACAGAGGACAGGAGAGACAGGACAAGAGAGACAGAGGAGACACAGGACAGGAGACAGAAGACAGGAGAGACAGAAGACAGGAGACACAGAGGACAGGAGAGACAGAAGACAGGAGAGACAGAGGACAGGAGAGACAAGGGACAGGAGAGACAGAGGACAGGAGACTGAGGAGACACAGGACAGAGAACAGGAGACAGGACAGGAAAGACAGCGAACAGGAGACAGAGGACAGGAGAGACAGAAGACAGGAGAGACAGCGGACAGGAGACAGGACAAGAGAGACAGAGGACAAGAGAGACAAAGGACTGGAGACCGAGGAGACAGGACAGGAGAGACAGAGAACAGGAGACAGAGGAGACACAGGACAGGAGAGACAGAGAACAGGAGACAGAGGACAGGAGAGACAGGCGACGGGACAGGAGAAACAGAGGACAGGAGAGACAGAACAGGAGACAGCTGACAGGAGAGACAGAGGACAGGAGACAGCGGACAGGATACAGGACAGTAGAGACAGAGGATAGGCTACAGGGGATAGGAGACAGAGGATAGGCTATAGGGGACAGGAGACAGAGGACAGTAGAGACAGAGGATAGGCTACAGGGGATAGGAGACAGAGGATAGGCTATAGGGGACAGGAGAGACATAAGACAGGACAGGAGAAAGAGGACAGGAGACAGAGGATAGGCTATAGGGCACAGGAGACAGAGGACAGGCTACAGAGAACAGGCTTGTTACTTTTCTATAAACTTCTTTCACATTTTTCGCTCCATTCTCAGTATGAGACATAAAACAAATCTCCCTCTATAGTCCTGTGTAGACGACAAGGCCGGACGCCATTGTTACCTCGCTGCTATGGCGACACGTCACATTGTGGGGTAACGGGAGACCAGTAAGTCCAACATGTCACTGCCAGCAAACAAGCGGAATGGCTGTAGGATTAGATACAGTCATTGGCGAAAGTATTAGCACCCTTGAAAGTTATTACAGCTACACACGTTTTGTTATACACAGGTTTATTTCCTTTGTGTGTATTGGAACAACACAAAAAAACAGAAAAAAAAGTAAATTAGAGATAATTTCATACAAAAACTCCCAAAATGGTCCTGGCAAAATTGTTGGCACTTTTCCAAAATTGTTTGTAAACAATTTTGTTTCCAGCATGTGATGCTCGTTCACACTCACCTGTGGCAAGTAACAGCTGTGGATATTATGAAAATCGCACCTAAAACCAAGCAGAGAAGGTGACTCAATCTTTGCATTGTGTGACTGTGCTACACTAAGCATGGAGAACAGAAAAAGGAGAAGAGAACGGTCTGAGGACTTGAGAATCAAAATTCTTGAACAATATCCACAATCTCAAGGTTACAAGTCCATCTCCAGAGATCTTGATGGTGCACAACATAATCAAGAAGTTTACAACCCATGGCCCTGTATGTAATCTCCTTGGATGTGGACGGCAGAGAAAAATTGATGAAAGGTTGCAATGCAGGAGACTCCGGATGGTGGATAAGCCCCAATCAAGGTCGGTCCAAAGAATTACAGCTGTCCTGTGGGCTCAGTGTCAGTGCAAAATATTCATCCGCATGTGAATGAAATGAATCGCTATGGCAGGAGACTCCGGAGGACCCCACTGCTGACACAGAGACATAAAAAAGCCAGACTGCAGTTTGCCAAAATGTACGTGAGTAACCAAAATCCTTCTGGGAAAGCGTCTTGTCTACAGATGAGACCAAGATAGAGCTTTTGGTAAAGCACATCATTCTACTGGTTACACAAAAAAACAGAATGAGGTCTACAAGGAAAAGAACACAGCACCTACAGTCAGATATGGTGGAGGCGGAGATTTTTTGAGTTGTTTTGTTTCCTTTGGGACTGGGTGACTTTACGGGCAAAGACCATGAAATCTGAAAA